>APFE030065933.1:268597-282050 GCA_000404065.3 Pinus taeda | reverse complement strand
AATGGGAGGGTGCAGCACTGTGTCAGAGTTTGTGATGAATAGTTGATTTAGCTTCAGGATCTGTGCTTCTGTCAATATCTTGGCTCCTTGGTTGATCAAGTCCAGCAGGGACAAGGGGCCAACTTCTTCTGGGTGTTGAACTGGAGCATTTCCCTGATGGCCTCAGGGGTGATGTAAAATACTACTGCACCTTTAGGGTCAAGCACAGCCCTCTGCATGGGGTCATAGCAGACAGCACATAAGTGAATCAGGTCATGGAACTGGTTGACTTGAGGGAGCTTGAAAATTGGGAGGGAGGACTCCCAGATGCCTAGAATGTCTGTACCATCTTTATGTCTGGCTTTGAGCTCATTTAACAGATGAATGTGGAATTTGCATTTAGATGGGCTGTCCTCTGAGATTTGGTAGTCTAGGTCTGCCAAATCCTGCCACTCCAGCTCTCTCTGGGGGGCATTCAGGGGAGCAACATTGAGGGCTTAGGTGCCATTGGAGTGTCCATGTTTGCTTGGATGCTGTTTGACAAATATTAAAGGTGCTATCTGAGAAAGGAAGATTTTGAGGAATGCAAGGTTGCAGGGTAGGTCCACAGCAATTGGAATACTGTTTGGCTCACTGAGAAGGCTATTTACCGTGTTTAGCAGACCTCTCTTTGATAATTAGAAGCAGGTTATGCACTCCGGTTCACGACTGCGTGAACGGAAAAAGGGTTTTTACTAAGAATTCAATCAGAAATGGCTCTGCCAGTGAAATTTGACCGTTAATTCTTCAAGGGGGAGCTGGGTATGCGTGGTTTTATGGTAATTTCTTAAGCTTCTGCTGTGTTCAGGTGTTTTTAGAATTTACAAAGAAAAAACCAGGTTTGCAGGGAGGTTTCACAGACAAATACCTGTTTAATGGATTGCTTGGGTCGGAACAGCAGTTGGGTGCACGCTCTGAAGCTCTGTGGTTGGTCTGGAATGGGTTGGCGAATTATTCGTCGTAAGGCGCATGCAGAGAGTGCAGAGGTGATTTTATAAAAAAGTGCAAAAAAACACGTAATTTTGGCAACATATGGCTTTTTTGGCTTATTGGCGCGCTTTTTAAATGACGTCAACATGACGTCAGCAAGTGGGTCTGGGTCAGATGATGTCAGCAGGACGTCATCAGGTGACGTGGCGGCCTAAGACCGGTCCACGGGGGCGGTGAGGTGGTGGCCAGGTGGACGAATAGAGGACAGGGTGCGCGGTCGTGGCGCTGACATAAGGGACAACAGGGATGGTGACGCAGGCGGACAGATGTCTTCATATCCGGCCCCCTCCTATACAGCAAGGAATCTGTCAGAGGGGGCTCCGATGGACTTTGGGAGCGATGCGTGGATCCACGTGACATCATCGTCTGACAGATATCGGACGATATCTGTCAGACGTCGGGGCCCCTCCGAAATCCACGACGACCGTTGGATTCAAGACGTGAGATCTGACGGCTATCGGGCAGGGGATATGCATGGAAGATATGGTCAACGGCGGTTATCTGTCGGACGTCGGGCCCCTCCGAAATCCCCGACGACCGTTGATCTGGAAAGGCTTGATCGAACGGATATCGGGCCAGCAAGCTGCACGGAGGATATGGCCAACGGGCGGCTTAAAATAATAGTATTTATTGGTAACTGCGCCTGGCGGGACCCTTCGGGTTATTAATAGATTTCAATGGTTTTTCAATGTTTTCTTTTATAAAATCATATATACCCAACGACTTTAGGAAAAGGCGAAAAATAAAGGTTTTTCGTGAAATTTTTCGCATAAAGCATATGAAGAGAAAAACTTAGGATAGGCGGGTTTAATAAATTTTCATGAAAAAGGCACATAATGGCTCCCGACCTTAGGATAGGGCGGGGAAAGTGGATTTCTTTATTTCTTAGCCTTTTAGTGGGTATAAGGGTGCAAAAAAGGGTTTATCAAGGGTTTCTTAGGCAAAATGGAGAGTTGGCCATGAAGGTAGGCTCTGATAGAGAAAAGGGGTTAGGCTTGGGTTCTTGAGCTTAACCAGATGTTAATCCAATGCCCTAGTAGTGAAACTTATGGCTATAATGCCAAGGAAAGGATATTTATACATTGTTTAGGGTTTATACACCATGGTGTTATAATAGTAGGGAAAGTGAAACATAGGGAGCTAGATAATAGAGTTAGAGGTCAATATGGGGGGAGAAGGGTGAATGAGGAGTAATACTACTAAGTTTTCTTGTAAACAACTTAGTTTAAAGAGTAGATCAAAATGAAAAGAACTTTACACAAGAAATGTGGCTTTTAAAGGCCATAAGAACCAACATAAAACCATTGAGTCTCACTTATGAACACAACTTGTGAAGGGATGTTAGTAATGAGTGGTGAACAAAAGGAGAAAAGGGAATTTAGACATGCTCCACTGTGTTGTTTTGCTTGTACTTAGTTAGCAAAGTTCATCTTGGAAGGAACACCACTTCTGCAACCCCATCTACCTACCCAACTATTTTGCCTAGCATTTTTTGTTTCTTCTTGGAGGGTGCACTTGGACTTGCAAACCCCTTATGTGCCTTTTCTTCTCCATTGGCTTTTTTGCTTTCATTTCCTATCTAGCACTACCCTTATTTCTTCCAAGGCCCCAGATTAAGTAGTTGGGAACCTTAGTTTCTCTGCCCAACTACTGATCTGCCAAGATTAAACAGTTTGGACAGATTTCTTTCTCTATTCTACAACATAAATTGAAAACATGGCATGATCCAGATTAGACTGTTGGGTCATCCATCAAAACTTTAATGGGCATGAAGGCATGTAGACACCTTGTCTTTCCTTGCAAATATGGAACCTTTGTAGCAGCAAAGTAGAGAATATTTGGCACTTGAATTTGCCAATCATGAAATATGAAACCTATTGGTATAGGTATCCAACACCACCTATGGTTTTGTACATGATTTTCACACATGTTTTTCGGACACGATGGTTTTCAGTCCATGGTTTTGAATGCGATGGTTTTCCGATCCATGGTATTGGATTCTTCAGCATGTATAAATATGTATTATAAAATTGAAATTAATATAATGAAAAATCAAGCTGGTAGTCCTGGTTTTAGGATCCAAGGGAAAATCTCTGTGTATATGTGTTTTATGTGTTATGCTCTCGCATTGTTTATTTTTTGTGTTTTAGAATTCTTATGTAGGTGATTTCTGTACGGGGCTAAAACATACACACAATAGTTGCATTATCATCTACTAGGTCATATATCCTTTTGTTGGGTAGGGGTCCCTTAGGTATAATTTTTGTCCAAAGCATGTAAAGACTCCACTTTTTGAGGAGCGGAGTCTAATTAGTGCAGTGTTCTAAGAGTCAAAGGGGCTTTAGGGTAGGTTAAAGCCTCTTCTTTTGTAAAGGGATGGGATTACTTAGAAATTTTGAGCTCTACCCATGGTTTCAGACCATGGTATTGTAAGGATAAATGCATATATAAAGGGATACAAATGCATATATAAAGGGATGTTTTAAGCAAATCTAAGGCATGTAATGTATTGAAAAAACATTTTTGAGTCAGTTTTTGTAAGATGTTTCTATAGTCAGGCAAAGGGGAAGGTTCATGCAATTCTGTGAAGGTTGATCGACCAAGGGTCACCGGTCCCTTAGCTTTATCAGGCTTGGGTAGCGGTTTAAGAGTATTTTCAATTTTTTTCTTCTTAGTCATACACAACTTAAATGTTTATGTCTACCCAAAAAATGAAAATTAACAAATCTGCTGGAAAGTGGGCAGGGGAGCAGGGATGTTACATGCTCTATATGGAGGTTCTTACCTTCCATTTTTAATACACAATTCTCTCCTAGCAAGCACTCACCAAATGCACACTACTCTCTAAAAGAAAGAAATGGCTACACTCTCCCCGGAAACGACGCCAAAATGTTGAGGTATAAAAGGTGTCTTTTTAACTCCTATTTATCCTACATTAATTATGATTCTAGGTGTGATTTTCTATTTCAAGATTGTACTCAGTCTGAGGTGGTCAATTCAATTCAAGAGTAATGTTTTCCAATTTGTAGTCCAGTGCTTCAAATACAAGAGTAAATGGATGCTTGAAATCAAACCTACTTGCAATTTAAAAGAAACTCAATGCTCTGAAACTAAATCATTCACTTAAGAAATTAACAATAATTATCAGTCAAGGATGCAGTAGCAATAACTCTTTCCTTTTTCAACTGATGCAAATGAAATCAAACATAAACAAGATCCTCAATCTAAGAACTCTGACAGTAATAGTCAATGTTCTTTATAGTTGTTGATCTTACACTCCACACTTAAAACAACTAATTGGAAATAGCAAGAAATTAAATCAACAATGCTACCAATAGAAATGGAGTAAACACACTAACTGTAATAAGGCTAATAGGAAAAACCAGATACTTGCAGTAAGGAAATGAACAACAACGTTATTTAGTAAAATCGAACAACAATATGTAATGAATAGCAAAGTCAGTTTACTGGAATTAACAACAAATCTTTATAATTGAAATGAACAACATAACAATATAGTTTTTAGAAAGTAATAATCTTATTATGATGAAAAGGAACGACAACGCAATTCAGTTACAGTTACAACAATTCATAAACTCTAGAAACAAATAACAATAAAGTAATGTGATGTAAATGAATGAAAACCAAACCAAACCATCACACGATTGCGATTTGTAAGTAATGGTATAGATAGAAAGTGAATCCACCAGGGCTAGGCACTTAGCCGCTAGTGAAGCATTGTTGGACTACTTCAGTATAAACGAACGGAACAACAACTGACTTATGTATTAATCATATGAAAATGTTACAGGCAACTGTACTTTGTTTAATCAATGAGATTCAATGAGTAGAGAAATACAATAGCGAATTATGAATAATGATAAGTGATGCCCCAATATTTACAAGCAATGTCCCTTTTATACTGGACAGGCAGATGAAACAAGGAATAACAAATAGACTGTAAAACAACAATCCCTCAAGATCAAGAGATCCTGAGGGATACACTCCACCTTCTAACTCCAGTTGATCCCTTTGTCTTCTTGCGCTGATGCTATGATTTTCCATCCTTATCCTTAACTGTGCACTCCGATCTTGATCTGCTTCTCTGGATATAGCTTCCTAGCGAAGGAACAACAGTTACTTTGTTTTGTCTTTTCCTTCAAAATGGTAGTTTTTCCATTTCTTCTATTTTCTGCATGAAAAAGACAATAATTAACTAATTCACAATAATCAATAACTCCCTAGTTTTTTCTATAATTCTTTGATATATTATTATTTTAGGAATAAAAAGAAGTTATGATAAAAAGGAAAAGATAAGGAAATAAATGGCAAATTCATACCTTTTCCATAACTCAACACACCCCCCTGCTTACCCTTTTTCATGGCCTCATGAAAACCATTTAATTGGCATGCAAGGAAATCAAAGAATAGGATGGAGAGGGATTGCCATGCAGTGGTCAAAAACCATGATTTGTAGCTAAAACTTCAAAAATGGGCCCTGTCTTCCCTTCAAGCAACTCATATATGGCCTTGTACCCTTCTGCAGGATACCAGATAATAGGGCTTTGAAACCTACAACCAAGCCAATACAGGCCTTCCCTCAAAATGAGGTTACTATAGGTAACCAAGCGATCTACAGCTAACTTGAAGTTCTTGTAATTGAATGGCTCTCTGTCTTGTAGATTCCGATTGGAAGTCTTCCATATGAACTTAGTTGCTGCCAAGGAATTGTCTTTGATGGAGAGGAAATATTCTACCCCTTGCTGGACAATTTCTTTGTGGATGGGTCCAAGAGTTTGAATCGCTCCTTCCTTTTTCATTAGGCTTTTATGCTTAGCCCACAGTTGCAACGGGTTTTTCGGTTCACCCCTAACACAGAGGTCTAACCCATTTTCTTGTCTCTGAAACTTGTTATGGGCCTTGAGCCACTTTAGCTGGTTAATAGCAAATGAAATAAATGCTTGAAACTATATATCACCCACAAAAGGACTAGGATTCTTCTCCATTTCCCCTTCCAATATAAAATTATGTAAATAACACTCACAGAGTAATCATTGAACTTTTACTCCATGGGGTTTAAAACAATTTATAAAATCATCAATAGTTTTTAGTTCTATAGATTTCCCTACCTTCACAGCCTTAATTTTTAATTGTAAATATCTTTATAATAGAAACAAGGAATAGTTTTTAGTAGGTGATCTACATGCTAGAACAATTGTATATAAAGAACAGAGAGTATCCATTTGATTCCTGACTGTTTTCATGTTGTTTTTTACCTCTTCAATTTGCTATTCTGCCCTTCGATATTTATCGAAGGCTTCATTTTCTGATGCATTGATGCTCTTTAATTGTTGTTGCAATTCTTGATATTTCTTTTGAGGGACAGTCTCTTCTTCAAAATTCTCTATAGTCTGCTGAGCTTTTTCCAAATCCTCTTGGAGTTTTATTATACCAGGGTGGTTGTTTATCAAAACATCTTTTGGTTGAAGATTCATCTGGGTGCTCTTATCACATTTCCGAGTGCCCATAGTCTGTGTCTCTTTATCATGGGATGTCTGGGTGGTCGTATTGCTGGAGGATAGTGCCTCTGTTTGAACATCTTTGTCATAGACATATACATGTTCTATTTAGGTAGTTGTGTCTATAATCGCTGCATGTTGTTCCTTACCATCCTGAACACGTGTGGGCTCGGTTTGAGTTTCCGCGGCCTTTGTATCATGGGGTTCATTCTGTATGGCTACATCCACTGTTTTTGGGGCTCTTCTTGCTATTTTCCCCTTTTTCAGTGCCTTTATCTTTTGTCTAAGTTGTTTTTCTAAATGTTTCAAGTTTTGTTCTTCCTTTCGCAGCTTCTTAGTTTCACTTTTCTTCTTCTTCTCAGAAGGAACAACTATTTCCCTAACTGTCTCTATTCTTTCTAGGCTCGGCTATTCCGTTGGATTTTTCTCTTCAAGGTTTGTGCCTTTGCCCTGGCTGGTTTCCATATCCTTTGTTTGGAGCGTCTATTCAGTGTTTACATGCTCCGAACTAGGTTCCTTTGGAGGAATCTCCCTACTTTAGTCTGCCACTTCCTGAGTGGCTTCTACTTGTACTTCTTCCTCATTATTTATTTCTTCTGTTGAATTCTTGGTGTGGGCAGAGTGTTCCTGTGATTGCTCTACCTCAATATTTAGGTTGAGCGGTCTTTGGGCTCAGATATACTCACTCATACTAGCCAAAATTTGGGACAATTTGTCTTCCTACAATGGGTTTTGCGGTGGACTTACGCTAGGGTTTAAAGGTAGTTCAGTTTCTTCCCTTTCTTCTTCACTAGAGTGTTCAATTTCTTCTTCTAATTCCGACTCTTGGTTACATATCCCTTTGGTTTGTGAGGGTTTCTCATTTTTGGAACTGAGTAATTCTAAGGGTTGGCTATTGCTACCCTGGAGGCTCTCAAACATTCCCCTACCTATTCTTAATATGGAGGAGTTTTTGCGTTTCGGAGGCCTGCTTGCTGTGCTGGCAGTTCTTTTTCTTTTTGGGGCGGGTAAAGCTAGTCCCTTGTCTATGGAAAAAACCAGTTCTTCCCAATCGGTCTATTGTTGAGCAAGACTGTAGCTTACTATTAATCAAATTAAGCAGTGGTGGCTTAATATTTATACTCTTAGCAGCATCATGCAACAAAAAATTTAGATATGCAGGCATATTTACAACACATTTCTGTTTTAATACTAATAATAATATGAGGTTACATGGTCTTACCACATCCTTTCTTACATTTCATGTGATGTAGCTCTACACTACCCTAGCTAGTTGCATCCATGGTTCTCCTAGAGATGAAGGCTGGACTCCTTTTCCTTTAATGATCAGGTTTTGTCCTTTGTCCTGAAAAGTGGCCATGGCATCTTTAAGTCTCAATTTCTTATGTGTCCATATGGGTCCCATTGCTAGTAGTCCAGATACCTCTACAATCACTGTATCTATCACTATTATCTACCTTCCTCTTACTATGGAATGATCGTCCAACAAATTCTGCAAAAATTCGATGGCCATAGCTTCATGGGGCTGCTATAGTCATGTAAAGTAGGCAATCCATCCTGCTCTTGCCAAAATTTCTCGTGCTACATCGGAAACTGTTAGTACCTATGGCTTGCTACGTACTAATCGACCTCCCATTTTGTCTAAGTTCTGTACACTGTTAGTTTTACACAACAATACACAGAGATAACAATGGAACATCAAACTATGCATATTGGATAATATCCCAATACCGTTAAAACTTTGCTATTAAGGGATCTAATGCAGTCTAGTACCTCCGAATAGGAAAATGACACATATGCAAGAGTATTTTGGAAGTCACCTGCACCCCCCTAAAATGTGATAGGTCGTCCTCGACCGGTTTAAATCGAGGAGCAACATACTGGATGATAATTGTATAGGATAAAAAAGGAAAGGTGTACATATCCATGACAAAATCACAAAAAGTATGGAGTTGCTGACATCGAGGCTTATGATGAAAATCATGAATAGATATGGAGGTGCTATGGATTGATGTGAAAAAGGGAAAAGGACAGTTGATGTAGGTAAAATGCTTACGTGATCCTCATTCCACTTAAACCGTTTATGATTGATTTGAAACGATATTCATGCATAGAAGGTTCAAAAAGGAATTTGGGAACATGACCTCTTTTGAAATAAATATAAAGAAATAAGAAAAGGGTATATAATTACTATTGGTGTTAAAAAATATGACTGCAATACCATCAGCAGAGCTCTGTTGCCCACAAGTGTTTATAACCTTGAAAAGTTGTTTTTTCACCCTTGGAACCATAATCCTTTATATATGCCTGGGAAAGTGCTTTGTGATGTCAGAATGGAGGCCATTGTGCTGGCTTGGTAACTAGTTGTATCACAATGCCATTCACCCAGAAGAAGTGAAATGTGGGTAGGACGACTCGTGATGAGACCTCCTGTTCCAAGGACTTTTATTTTTTTTTCTGCTATGCCCATTGGATCATATCCCTGGTGTGGTGGCCATAGTGGGAATGCCACTTCACTACTTTCTTATGATCATGGTAGGCTGGCTCTTGATGAGACCCCCTATCCTCCATTTGACGAATCATAGAATTGTTAGCAATCATATAGATATATATTTTCTTTTTCTTTTCTTTTATCTAGAACTTCCTATTTATACATAGAGGATGGCTCAACACTCCTTAAGAGTAGGGATGCTGGAAGAAGTCTGAACATCTCAATAGGGAAAATATGCCCTTATTCTTATTCAATAATAATAATCAAAGAGAATTATGAAAATTAGAGAAGAACCAACATGATAAAAATAATCAATCAATTTAAGTTTTAGTGAAGATAAAGATAGCAAAATGATATAGATAATTGTGTCCTTTCCTTTTTCTTATCAATACCAAGCAGTCTCTTGAGAGATGACAAATTTTCTTTGATTTTCTTATTTCAGTAACTGCTAATTTTTGTGTCCTTGCATGTATTTGTATCTTTGCCTTGAAAGGATCATGAAGAGTAAAACATTATTCACAAAAAATCTCAATAAAATTTTTTGTTCTTTAGGAAAAACAACGAAAAATGCACTCCAAAAGTATTGTTCCTTAGATGGAACAACTGTTGTTCCTTAAGAGAACAAAAAAAAAAAAAAACAAACAAATCACATGCGAAACTGATATTCCTTAAGCGAAACAGCAAGTAAAACAAGTGCAAAATAAAGCGTGGATCCTTCGGCAGAACAGCCAAAAAAATACTCCAAATCGAAACTGATGTTCCTTAGAAGGAATGATGCAAATGTAAGCAAGTAGCCTTTCTGTTTCTTTTAAATGGAATGGCTAAAAAAATACACGCGGGTTGTTGTTCCTTAACAGGAACGGCTGTTGTTCTTTAAGAGGGACATCAGCTGTTCCTGAAATGGGACATCGAAATTATTAATCATGCAGAAAATAGAGACACACGTAGTGTTGTTCCTTACTATTCTTTAAAAGAAACAACAATTGTTCCTTAAGAGGAACAACGAAAATACAATCATGCGAAAGTGATGTTCCTTAGGAGGAAAAACATTTGTTCCTTTTAAAAGGAACAACAAAAATGCAAACACGCTGAAGTGTTGTTCCTTAAGAGGAATAACTGCTATTCCTTAGGAGGAACAATAGATGTTCCTTTTAAAAGGAATAGCAAAAATAAACATGCAGAAGTGTTGTTCCTTAAGAGGAATGACTGTTGTTCCTTAGGAGGAACAACAATTGTTCCTTTAAAAGGAACAACAAAAATGCAAAGACGTGGAAGTGATGTTCCTTAAGAGGAATGGCTGTTGTTCCTTTGAAAGGAACAACAAAAAATGAGCACATGGAAGTGTTGTTCCTTAAGAGGAACGACTGCTTTTCCTTAGGAGGAATAGTAGTTGTTCCTTTAGAAGGAACAACAAAAATGTGAAGATGCAGAAGTGTTGTTCCTTAAGAGGAACGACTGTTGTTCCTTTGAAGGAACAACGGGTGTTCCTTAAGAGGAACAACACGAAAATAAAAGCATATGAAAGTGACGTTCCTTAAGAGGAACGACTATTATTCCTTTGGAGGAACAACAGTTGTTCCTTAAGAGGAATGATTGTTGTTCCTTTAGAGGAACAATAGTTGTTCCTTAAGAGGAACAACACAAAAATAATACCACACGGAAGTGTTGTTCCTTAAGAGGAATGGCTGCTATTCCTTTGAAGGAACAACAACTATTCCTTAAGAGGAACAACACAAAAATAAAATAAAGAAATCATCTACTACTCCCTAAATGGAACAACAGTAAAAATCTGTGCAAAATGAATAATTTATACAAGCAAAATTTGAAAAGAAAGAAATTTTTGTATACAAAATTTAGAATCAACGAGATTGTTCAGTGAATTGATGTTGAGGAGTGGTTATCTTCGTCAGCAAGAATCTGCATAGTCGAGTCTTCTCGTAATTGTTGGTAAAATGATTCCCAAGTAAGCAGTTTGTGATACAGTTGCACTCGATGACCGTTTGCTTTGAAAGAGTGTCCAGATCTATCAATGGTAGTCAATGTAATGGTGTCATTGTCATGCACTTTTTGTATCTCATAAGGTCCAAGCCATCGCATCTGGGGTTTTTCGAGAAAAGCTTGAAACCTGGAACCATATAGGAGTGCCCAATCTCCTTCGTGGAAGATTTTCTACGTCATGCCACTTTGCTCTCTGCTGTTGAATTAATGCAGTGTGTTGAAGATCTGAGAGCCTAATTTCATCTAACTCATTTATTTGTTGTAATCTATTAGTTTGGGCCTCATTTAAATTCAAACCCACCTCCTGTGTTGTTCTTAATGTTTGAATTTTGAATTCGATTGGAAAGATGGGTTCTTTCCCAAATACTAGTTGATATGGTGAATACCCGGTGGTGTTTCTCCATGTTGTTCAGCATGCCCACAAGGCTTCTGGCAATCTGGAAGCCCAATCATGTCTGTGTGATGCAACTGTTTTTTTGAGTATTGCCTCAATGACCTTATTAGTGCTTTCTACTTGGCCATTCACCTGTGGGTGGTATTGGGTTGTAATTTTGTGAAAAATGTGGTAATTCTTTAATGGTGCAGCGATTTTATTACCTATAAATTGTGGTCTTCCATCTATAATTATCTCCCAAGGGAGGCCATATCGCACAAATAATTGAAAAATAAAATGTATTACAGAATCCTCTTCAGCTCTTGGCAGTGCCTTTGCTTCAACCCATTTGGTAACATACTCTGTTGCAACCAGTATGTATGTTTTCTTATTTGAAGATGGGTTAATAGGACCAATAAAATTGAGCGCACATCGCTCAAATGGCTCAATTATTAATTATGGGTTCAGAGGCATTTCATCAGATTTTCCATGGCGTCCTGCCCTCTAGCAGCTGCCACAGACTTGAATAAACTTTATAGCATCTTTAAAAATCGTGGGCTAGTAATAGCCTGTTTGTAGAACCTTGTGACCTGCTCTGTGGTCTGCGAAATGTCTACCACACGACCCATCATGGCATGCTTTCAGAATGTCAAATATTTCATCTTCTCGGATGCATCTTTTGATGTACATATATGCCCTTGTATGAAATAAGTAGCCCCCAATCCAAGAGAATCGGGTACTGCGCTGCACTATCTGCTTTCTTTCATTAGGCGTTAAATGCTTAGGTAATTTTCCTACTTCTAAGTGATTTGCAACGTCAGCATACCATGGTGTTTTGATAGTAAAAACAAACAATTTCTCATCCAAAAATTGGTCTTCGACTACTGCTACATCCGCTGGCTTTTGCATTCGTGAAAGAAAATTAGCTACATGATTCTCTTTTCTAGGTCGATCCTTAATTGTGATGTCACATTCCTACAATAGAATCAACCATCTTGTTACTCTAGCCTTTGTAACTAGTTTATTTGTTAAATATTTTATGGCGGAGTGGTCTTGTTGAAAAATCTGCAACAAGAAATGCTAAATTTAGAATGTGCTAGAAATAGACCTGCTAAAAATAGCATGACTAAAAATAGCAGTTTGGCCAGTGAGGTCATTGGCCACCTTGGGTGAGGTGAAACTGATAAAAATAGAAAGTTCTAAAATAGCATTTCTGGGTCCCTTCCTATTTTTAGTAGTCCTTGGTCTAACTATAGGAAGTAAAAACGAATTTGGTCTTAACAGCAGTTTAAAATATTAATTAATTCATCTCCATGGGTTAATTAATTATGGAAAATTAAACTAGAAGTATTTGTGAGATCATGCAATTATTTTCTCTCTTGATTTAGGAATTTATCCCTTGATTAAAGGAGATAAGGTTCAGTTCTATAATGAGAGAATCAGTTGACTTAGTTCTAAATATTCAAGTCTAGTTAGATTATTTTAACAAGTTGTTAAAATAATAAAATATAGTTTGTTAATGTTTGCATGCATGTGAAAACTATTATTTTAGATAACTGAGGATTCACTCATGGATAACTGTTGCATGTCAGTTCTGTTAGAGACCCAGTTGAGATTAGATGTGGGACAGTGTACTATCAGATGCTTAATTATTTCTAGTAAGTAGTTTTTGCATGGTTGAGGAACTAGTGTTCTCAAGGAATATGTAGTTGGACCATTGGTTGTTTTTGGTATGCTGGAATTAATAGCATATGCCTTTGCTATTATTTCCTAAGAAAACTACGTATGGACCATAAGGAAAGCCTATATAAACAGGGCTTGGGTGGTTCATGAGACATATCTTCATATCTTCATAGTTCATTGAGAACTGAATAGCTTGAGAGCTAATTATTTTTGTATTGTGAAGAGGATTTCCACTTGATTGATAATACATGGTTGTGGTTTTATGCTAGTGCTTTCCCCTGGATATATCTTTTGTTATTTGTGATTAATTCTCTTGATTAGTTATGCATGTTTCTACTTGATGTTGCTCATGATTTCGATTATGCTTCCACTTAATGTTTT
>APFE030065933.1:213152-260931 GCA_000404065.3 Pinus taeda | reverse complement strand
ATAGAACCTTCCTCTGACATTGTCTTTCGAGAATAGACTCTCCCAATTTCAAGATTAGTTTCCACCAACTCTCCTTCTCCTAATTTGAGCTTTGATCTAGTGAGAATTCACAGCTGACCCAACACAAGATTGTCTAACCTTATAGCCTAGAGCTCTGATACCACTTGATCTGATAATCACCCTATGAGTGACCTCAGTTGAAGATTTATCAAACAAAAGGTATTACAGACTCATGTGCTGGTGTGCGTGTGTTCTGTGTTATTGAAACAACGGATCGATCAGATTGCCAATACATAGAAAATAAGTGGAAAGACAATAGAGAAATATAGTAAGCACACAAAGACACAAATGATTTTAATGAGGAGTTCACCCTATTCCCTAGGGCTACATCTCCAGTCTAGCTTCAGTGGTGGCCTTGTTTTATTGTGTCTTGCAACAGAGAAATTACAATACAGGGACTCAATATGAGTTCTCCTGAAGCAGATTTTGCTTGGAAGGGTGGTTCTTGGATTCCCCAAGCCACTCGGAGTACACAAACTCTTTTTATTCCTACTAGTTCTGTGACCCCTGGTCTACAGTGGAAAGATCCAAATGTGATGCTCAGTCTGGACAAATTCCTCTATGGGAAGGCTTGAATCTTCAAGCTCTCGAGTGCTCGACGCTGCCTATGGTTAGCTCGGCCTTCTATCTCCTCTGCTTGGCTTTACTGTTCTCTGTGTTCAATCCTCCTCTTAGGGTTCATTGTTCACTGTCTCTCTTGGTCGCTTGGACTCCTCTCTATTCTTCTCAATTCGACTGTCTCTGTTCATGGCTTTAGCCATTCGATCCCTATGCCTGTTCAGTTCCTCTTCCACCTGCGTCGATTCACCTACGGCGGCTGCGCTTGGAGTTCCTTGTTCGGCGTTAGCATGAACGCTCGGGAAGTGGCCACGTGTCCCCATCGGAACAACGCCAGCCTGCTCATCGATTCATTTCTTCAGTTACATCATGGATGCATTCTTTTTCCACCATGGCGGTCAAACAGATTCCAAATCCCTTTAAATCACAACTTAATTCCCTGTTGATTCCACTTATTTCTATTGGGCGCAATCTCAGTCATCCGATCTGGGCTCCTTAAGGTCCAACGTCATATGCACGTCAAGCGCAGTTGGCTTGCTTGACTGATAGTGCCCGATCAACAACGGTTTTCTCTCTCCTCCACCGCCACGCATTGATCGGTGTATGGAATCGCTCCGATCCTGTCCAAAACCTCTTACCGTTCATGGGCACCCCGATCAAAACTGTTTGTTTCCAGAGTGTGGGTCCCGCCTTCGTACTTTAGCGCTTTTACCTTTTCCCGCCTGTGGTCCTTCGGTTCCCCCACGCAACTGAGTGCTCGGGCTTTCCCATTTTGGCCTTGTTCGCCAAGCCTAGCGCGCTCTAATTACGCATCGAAAATCACCTCCTTTTCTCGATTCAGGGCTCCCAGGGGCTACTTTGACCTCCTGCTTAGTCTCCACAGGCCTCGGTCAGCGCGCTTTGACCAAAGTCCTTATCGTTCCGCACTGGCCGCCATTGCCATTGCTTCAGGGTGTTTTTGATGTTGCTTTGGATTCTTTAGAGAGTTGTTTCGTCCTGAAATAGTCAAGGTTCTTTGATAGCCATTTATGTATCCAATTTGGATCATGGAGACTTGGTGGATGAGAGGGAGGGTATATTACCTCTCAACATGCAGAGCCAGAAGAAGTCTCAGACGATTGTGGAGGAGCAGCTTCAGGAGGTTGTGGAGTAGCCACAATAGGGGAAGCTGAGAGGAGATCAAGTAGAGACATCTACTTATGCAAAGACCTCCAGTAGGGGAAACTTCGAGCTGGGTGGGCAAAGGGATCGCATGTAGCCATACCTCCAGGTAGGAGGTGGGGCGATATAGAGTGATCGTCCCAAGGAGGAGGGGCGAGATCCTTGCGGTACCCAACCTCTTGGATGAGACCTTGCTACAAAAGCCCCGATGTGGAGTAGCAGGAACTGACTGATTGGGTAGAGACAGATGCAGATGGAGCAACAGAGAGAGCGACAATGTAAGGAATCACAAGACAACACATAGCTAGCAGGTTGCAGCAATGCGAGAGGCACAAGTGTTTCGCACAGTGCTAGGTGGCACAGAGAGTTGTGCAATGGTACGAGACACATGGAGATGTTACAGTAGCACAAATTTCCGAGAGGGAGCACTTGTCAGTAGCAGGTAGAGCTTCAGCATCAGAGTATGTTCCCAGCCCAACAGAGTGGTCAGTTGGGAGTGTTTTTGTTCCAAGTGTTGTTGGAGCAAGTGGATTGGGTAGATGTGTTGCATGCAGAACATTCCAGAGTTACAGGATTGGGTTCGAGAGAAAGCCTTCATTTTTGAGAGGGAGTGTTGAAAAATGTGCAAAAAGAAATGCTAAATTTAGAATGTGCTAAAAATAAACCTGCTAAAAATAACATGTCTAAAAACAACAGTTTGGCCAGTGAGGTCATTGGCCACCTTGGGTGAGAGGTGAAACTGCTAAAAATAGGAAGTTCTAAAAATAGCATTTCTGGGTCCCTTCCTATTTTTAGTAGTCCTTGGTCTAACTATAGGAAGTAAAAACGAATTTGGTCTTAACAGTAGTTTAAAATATTAATTAATTAATCTCCATGAGTTAATTAATTATGAAAAATTAAACTAGGAGTCTTTGTGAGATCATGCAATTATTTTCTCTCTTGATTTAGGAATTTATCCCTTGATTAAAGGAGATAAGGTTCAGTTCTATAATGAGAGAATCAGTTGACTTAGTTCTAAATAGTCAAGTCTAGTTAGATTATTTTAACAAGTTGTTAAAATAATAAAATATAGTTTGTTAATGCTTGCATGCATGTGACAACTATTATTTTAGATAACTGAGGATTCACTCAAGGATAACTGTTGCATGTCAGTTCTGTCAGAGACCCAGTTGAGATCAAATGTGGGACAATGTACTATCAAATGCTTAACTATTTATAGTAAGTAGTTTTTGCATGGTTGAGGAGTTAGTGTTCTCAAGGAATACGTAGTTGGACCATTGGTTGTTTTTGGTGTGCTAGAATTAATAGCATATGCTTTTGCTATTATTTCCTAAGCAAACTACGTAAGGACCTACAGAAGGCCTATATAAATAGGGCTTGGGTGGTTCATGAGACATATCTTCATATCTTCATAGTTCATTGAGAACTGAATAGCTTGAGAGCTAATTCTTTTTGTATTGTGAAGAGGATTTCCACTTGACTGATAATACATGGTTGGGGTATTATGGTGGTGCTTTCCCCTGGATATATCTTGTGTTATGTGTGATTATTTCTCTTGATCATTTATGCATGTTTCTACTTGATGTTGCTCATGAATTCGATTATGATTCCGCTTAATGTTTTGTAGAAGTAGAACAAGTATTGTGCTTTAGGACATTGCATATATCGGTTTGTTCTACAGGTGAAATTTCTACATGGTATCAGAGCTAGCTGATTTGTAGAAAAATTTCTACAGATCTGTATATAGAACTATAGGATACCCAATTATATAATGTCTAAACTTATTTACAGCATGTATTACAGCTAAAAATCCTTTCTCAGTCACAATATGGTTTAATTCAACATGAGAGAGATTCTTGCTAATATAATAAATTGCATATGGCGTTTTATCTTCTTCCTACCCAAGAACTACTCCAATTGTTGTGTTTGAAGCATCAGATGAAATTTGAAATGGAAAATCCCAATTTGGGCCCCTTAACACTGGGGCTGTCGACACAAGCTTTTTCAGATCCTCAAAAGCATGGTCACACTTGTCTATCCAAATAAAATCAACATTCCTTGTCAGTGCATATAAAGGTGCAACAATTTAAGAAACATTCTCTATAAATATTCTATAATAACCAGAAAATCCGAGAAAATTGTGTACCTCTGTTTGTGTGGTAGGAGTAGATATTAACAAAATTATCTGAATTTTAGCCGGATCTACCTGTATTCCAGCTGTTGAGATATAATGACCTAAGCTCAATCCTTCGGTCATCATCATATGACACTTTTCATGGCTTAGACAAAGCCTAGTGGCAATGCATCTTTGCAACACCTTTTCCAATGTTTGTAATGCTGGCTCAAAATCATCCCCATGAGGTGTGAAATCATCCATATATACTTCGAGCCCTTCATTTATTAGATCTGAAAAAATGCTGAGGATGGCCCTCTGAAATTTGGCAGGAGCATTGCATAACCCAAAGGGTAAGACTCTATAAGAAAATGTTCCCCAAGGGCAGGTAAAAGTGGTTTTATCCTGATCTTCAGGGGCAATCTGAATCTAATTGTATCCATTGAAGCCATCTAGGAAAGAAAATAATTTCATTCCTGCTAATGGGTATAATACCTAATCAATGAATGGAAGGGTAAAGTGGTCTTTTTGGGTTGCTTTGTTCAATTATATGTAGTCTACACATATGCACCACTTCCCATTCTTCTTTGGCACTACTACTAGTGGAGAGACCCATTTGCTATCAGATATGGGGTAAATAAAGTTTACATCCAAAAGTTTTTGTAATTCAACTTTCACAATATCCTTAAGATGAGGGTTTAATCTTCGTTGGGGTTGGCAAATGAGTCTAGCATTTTTTTCTATATAAATGTGGTGCATACACAACTGGGGATCAATTCTCTTCATGTCTGGGTAATCCCATGCAAAAGCTTCCTTATATTTTCTCAGTAGTTAGACCAACTTTTCTGCTTGTTCAACAGTCAGACTTTTGTTAATGTTCAAAGTTTTTCCTGGTTCAATTTCTATAGTCTTGCTATTGTAAATAGAGGTGGTGGGTATTGATTGATCATGAGTGTCTTTCAGGGGATATTCTTCTACATTATTATCGAATGTTGCCTCAATCATGTGACATTATAAATGGGATCTGGTTTCTATTTGGTTAATGAAGTTGTTAATAATGTCGTCCTCTATTTGGTATTTAAATTCAAGGGCATCTTCAATGGTTAATGGTCATCAAATATTTTCTGTCATGTATGATATAGGTTGTTTCTTTCTTTCTAATTATTATGAGGCTTGGCTAGGCTGGAGAGTATAAGAATAAATTCTTAACATTACTCCCTCTTGCTATAGTCATGATGCCTTGTCGATAGCCAATGTAAGCATCAACAGTTGTTAGCCAGGGTCTACCTAAAATTAAAGGATGTCCATCTAGTCGGTTTTTGGGATTAATAATCAAAAAGTTTGCAGGGTATTCCCAGGAATCTACAGATACCATTACATCATGTAGTGAACCTTTTGGTCTGACTACTGATCGGTCAGCCAACTCCAATAAGGTTGTGGTTGGGTCTAATCATGTAATGCCAAGCTTTTGACAAGTGGTGGTTGTTAAAATGTTGATTGCAGCTCCTAAATCAACCAACGAATTTGGGAGGGAGCATCCATTGATTTGCACCGTAACTATATGATTCCTTGGGTCGTCATATTTTACAGGTGCTTCTCTTCCTGATAATAAGTCAGAGAGGGTGCCGACTACTTGGACAGTTGGGTTAGTTGTTATTCTCCTCTTGGGATTTTTTATACATAATTCTTTAATGGTTTTTGCGTAAATTGGTATATCTTGGATAGCTTGGAGGAGTGGAATTTTTATACATAGATTTCTTAGTTCTCCCAGAAGATCAAAATCAGGATGTTGTACTGGGTGCGGTATAATTAATTGTTCTGGGAGTGGAGGAGAAGAAGTGGTTGCTTGTTCATGAGTTTGTTGTCTAGCCACATTCTTTTCTTGTAGTGTTTGTTCTAAAGGTAACGAGTTTTCAACTTGATCATTTTTGTCTCCATCTATTTCTATGATGTGCCCAGATCTTAATTGAATGTCGTTGCACTCCCTTAACTTGGTTTCTAGCTCTGGTCCTTTGATTATTTGAACAGATTGAACCGGTCTATTGTTGGGGTTCGAGTTGGGTTGGGCTGGGAGTTGCGGTCCTAAGTTGTTCTGGGGATTTTTTTGCAATGTATAAGGTGTTGGCAGTGTAGGTTGAGGGAGAGGAATCATTCCAGCTGGTTGATTTATCGATCTTTGCCAGTTCGACTGCCAAAACTCTGCGAGGTGGAGGGTCACCATTGTGTTGGATATGCATTGTTTTGCCAAAATGGTGGACATTAAGGAAAGTTCGGCCAGTTGGTTTGATTTGTTTGATTTGGCCATGATGATATGGGAAATTGTTGTTGTGACCAGCTAGGGCAAGGAGGCTAATTCTGCCACATTCCATCATATTGTTGAGCATTATATTGAAGAGGTTGAAAAGAAGAGGATGGATCAACAGACATACCTGTTTGTCATGGCTACCATTGGTGGCACTGATTGGGTAGGTAAACTGGTTTTGTTTCTTCTTATGCTTCCTTGTAAACTGCTTTCAATCCCAGGAGTGAGGGGAAGATTTCTGTGCAGTGATCTTTCATGCAGATGGCACAGATTTGGACTGTATCCAGCGGGCACTCTTTGTGGTTGTGTTTCTTTCCGCATCTGGGGTAGAATATTGCCAGACTTTTCTCTACTTCTGCTTGCTTTTGTTTAGCTTGCATGATGTCGAACTGTGTTGACAGAGTCCCTAGAATATCGGTTTTGAAATCTTCTAGTAGAACTGATTTCTACGCGGGTTATACCTCTACTGGGAACCTTACTATCCCTTGTGATCATGTTACGTTCTGTTGGATTTAGTCTTGTCCTACCTCTCAAACTCCTGATACACAAATTAATGATGTTAGCAAAATTTTCCTGATATATGTCACCTTTGCCCATAATATTTAATGTTTCAACCCATTGTTATTTCATGCCTTTAATTAATGTAGTTTTTAACACATTGTCAGGCAAGGGTAAAGATGCATAAGGATATCTTTGGAGATTGTATTGAAAGTGTTCTACATATTCTTCCAGTGTTCCATTGGTCACGCTATCATTTGAAATATTTCATCTTTTAATTCTCTGGACCTACAGTAATCTTGATATTTCTTTATAAAAGCACCTTTCATCTGATCCCAATCATATATAACACCTTCACCTAACCCCATAAACCATCGTAAAGCTGATCCTTTTAATGTGGAGGGAAATAGTTTTAGTTTTTGGGGATCGGTGGTATAGTCATACCCTCGACATAATACATCGAATTCAAATAGAAATGCATCTGGATCTTCCGATGTAAGGCCATGGAATGTAGGAATATGTTGGAGAGGAATGGCCTTCATAGGTGCATTAACTGCAGTGTCCACAATGGGATATTACAGTGTGGAGGTTTGAGGTAGTTGCTAGTTTTGGACCATTTGATCAAATATGTGCTAATATCCTTTTGGGATTTCTAGGGAGTTATTCCTAGGCTAAATAGAAGGAGTAGGAATGGCCTTGACAACACTTCCTTTGTCTATGATAATGCATGGTCCTTTTTGAACTATTATCTAGGGGGATTTTGACCTTTTAGGTTCTTCTGTTTTGTTTTGTATGACCTTAACAACACTTCCCTTATTTGGGTTGTTTGGTGTTAGAACTATTTCAAGAGGGGATTTTGGCTCTTCTATTCTCCCTGTTTCTCCTCCTCCTTCGCGAAGATTGCTAGAGTTCCCTTCCTGGAAGGAAATTGGGCAAGAATTCTGTTATAGCTCCAAATCTCAGTCTTGAGGTTTGTGATGCTGCACTCATGGCCTAGGGAAACCCCTCCTTCCAGACCTGATCCCAAATTTAAAAAACAGTGTTTTATTCCATATACACGAAATTGCCTTGAGATAAACACGTGCATACGCGGGTCTATGTATACCCAACCCGCGTATATGTTTAAAAACACTTAAAAAAATAAATCTCCTTAATTTCGGGCGGAGATCATGGGTTTTACCTATTGATTACCTGTTAGTGCCTGTGGCCCAACTGTTCCCAATGAATTCCCAACTAAAAAAATACTTTGGGAGAGTATAAAAAGGCTTCTATGGGAAGGCCAAAGGGAGGAGAGAAGAGATAGAAGAGAGAGAAAGATTACTATGCTGAGATTTTCCTGACCAGGTCTGAAGATCCTTGTGCCTCCTGCACTTCCCCCATTCTACAGGAAACCATTGTTTCCTTGTGTGTGTTGATGATTTCATACTACTTGAGATATCATCGAGTAAGTCATGGACGGAGTTTGTTAAAGGCTTGAGACTGGAGGAATCCGGGAGACGGTTCCACTTGGAGCCTGCGAAATGACAAATCAGGTGAAATTATTCCTTTTCTGTACTTTATTTGTCTATAATAAAAGAAACACATGTCTTTGTTCCTGATATAGATCTTCTTCATGTTATGATATTCATATTATGATTGATATCTGGACGGTTATTTAATTGCGTAACTAACTACCTTTCCTAATAATATGAAGATGGTTTCTTTATGATGTTTAGTCCATATACTGTTGTACTCCCTTGAATTGATTGTTTTGCAAGTCAAAGGAGAAAAAGGAACTCCAAGAAGGGTTTGGACCCTGGAAGGCTCTTCTCAAACATAGGACCTCAGGTATGCCCCCTATTGTAGAGTTTTCTTATAGTAGCATTATGATTGCATGGAATGTGTGTTTCTTTACATAGATAACCTCAAGTCTGCTAGGGTATTCACCCAAGACCCTAGGGGAGTTTATCCCACAACAAAATCGGTGACTCCACTGGGGACAACACTATTGTTGTTCCTAGTTTCGGTGTACTCAAGTCAATCAGGGCTCAGCTGTCTGTTTATCTTCTATTACTGTGTAGTCAGTGCCTGAATTGTGAGTTCTGATCAATTTTTTCTAGACTTTTTTTTTTGTTTTTCTTGGAATCTTTTGTATATTCTTTTTTCTTTGTTTACAGAGGCATATATACGCATCTTTCCTTAAGTGAACATGCGTATAACATGTTTCCTTAAGTCGTGTTGCGTATACACGCACCTTTGTGCAAACACAGTTGCGTATATCTTTAATTTTCAAGATTTTTAAAATTTGCTTGTTTCTGGAAGATAGTATGTTGGTCTGATTTAGTTTGGAACAATCACTGTTCTGTCACAGTCTTTAGTTTTACAGCAAGCGTCTTGTTTCAAATTCTCTCTGATTGTGAAAAGGTTGGTCTTGTTCGTTTTTCTTGCAAACTTCATTTAGTTTTGCTTAAGCACACAAGGTTTCTCGCAAGAAATCTTGGGTGCTATGTGTATTCAGGGTAGAAAGATTGATTTCGATCTCTGTGTTGAGTTTTGTTTTAATGAATTTTTGGTTTGCATGTTTGAACTAGTTTTATGACCATATGCTTTTCTTGCTTTCTGAAAGTCGTTTGTTCACGCTTTCTTGAAAGTTGTCTTTTCAATCTTTTGGTTTCCACTGCCAAGCTCGTCTCGCTGCTTGTTGATTATTAAGAGCATTTCAGAGCACGCACTTTGTTGAGTTCCCACTTGTTTTGTGTTGCAAACTCACAAAGTGCTTCATTGCCTATTTTTTTTCAGTCATCAAGTTTCAGTCTTGTTAGAACGTTTTTGAAAAGTTGTTTTTGAGTTGCTTTTGAAGGAAACTTCTTGAAACTTTGTTTTGCTTTCTTGAACTTTGTTTTGATTGAGTTTTCCTTTTTGTTGAGTGAAAGTGCCTATTTGTCTGTCTTCATCTTGCTTTTAGTGCTTAGATGAAATAAGCAACAAAAACTTATATTCCATCTAAACATTTAAGTGGCAAATCTAAAATCGATAAACAAGCAACTTTCATCTTTTGAATTAAGAGTAGTTTTGAATTTTGCATCGACATGTACTTGTTGCACTAGGATTAGTTTGTGCATCTTTCTAGGCATTTATAGTTTTGTTAGCTTTTATGAGTGTGAAGTTTGAAGAAAATAAAAGAAAAAGTTGTAGCTTTATTTTAAGTTCCTTTGAACCCTATAGAAATTTCATTCATCGAAAAACAAAAACAAGTGCATTTGCATGTAGTTTGGTTTTTATTAATTTCTTTTGCGTCAAAACACCACTAGTTTCACTTGCGTGTATCCCTTGTCTTACATAACAACCCATTAAAATCAAGCACTAATTTAAAATATACTAGAACTTTATATTTGTCGAGTTAGATACATCAACAAGTTTTAGGATATTTTAAGGCCTTGGATTAGGTGAGTGGAGAGTTAACTCTCCAAGGCCATTTTAAACTGTCAAACATAGGAGTCTGAATAGTGAGTGAAAATCCAATAGCATTAGGAAGACCAGGAAAGCTCCGGATCTGGGAGTTAAGCACAAGGGTTTGTAAATACAGGGAAGAGATATACCCCCTCTCCTACTTGTTCGAACTTACCTCACGACTGCTCCTCCTAGCTTCTGATACGAGTTGGTAACCTTAGTTGCTACTCCTAGGGATCTACATAGGTGGCTGCAGAGGAGAATCCCGTGGCACCTGAGGTCGAAGTTGTATCACTCTCAACGGTACTACTGGAGGGCACCCTTGCGAAGCTTGGGGGCTTGCACTGGTGCAGGCTATTGTTAGGAGGTCAGCGTAACTTCCTCTGTTACCTTCGCTGATAGGACTGGGCCATCATTATCCAAGAATATCTTCGGAAGGCCCCTTACTTCACTTTCTCATATTTTGGTGTCCGGTCCTAATCACCCGGAGCAGAAATACTTGGAATTTGTTTGACTGGTTGATATCTTTAGGGACTTTATAGTGTGTGCTCTATGCTCCTAGTTGGCCTAGCTTTCAATTTTTTGTGTCTTTAGTTAGATCTTAACAAAAAATTCAAAGTGGCTGATTGATCGCCTAGACGGTCTCGAAGACTTCGTGGTCTTTCACCACCAAGTTTAGAGCCTTCACCTAGAAGGTGCAGAGGTAATACTGCTGGTGGGTTTCATCCCGTTGCAGCTGACGCATCGGGGATTGATCCTCCTCTCGGGGGCATCAGTGTTCAAGATAGACCTGGTAGTTCCACAGGACAAGAGAGAAAAACTCCAGTACTTTCTCGAGTTCTCTTTCAGACGCAAGATAACGTAGAGGTAGAAGAAATCCCATAGTCGTTAGCGGCTGTGAATTCTCCCCTACCTCCTAGTCATCCAGAAGTATTACAATACGTTGGGTCTTCAATGCATCGACCGTCAAGTCCAGGTCACATAACGCACTTACCATCGATGACCACTATTGCAAGAATGGCTTCTACTACAAGTGCTATGACTGTGCAGACTCCAATATCTGTACAAGGGGGAGGAACTATTTCCATCCCCTTCGCTTCTTTATTCGGGTCTTTTTCTAGCACATCTTTAGTTGGGTCTACCTCCATTCCTTCTATGAGTGGAAACTCCAAAACCAATGCTTTTAGTTCTAGATTTTTCCCATTTGGCATCCATTCCAAGGGTATTCCGTCAGTTCCCTTTAGTACCGCCACATCCATGATGAGTGGATCAGCTTCATTCCAGGGTTTTCCTTTTGGAAGTGGTCATATACCACATTCCAACCCGACAATTGGATCTATGCCTTTCTCTTCTTTAGGACAAGGTAGTAATCCTTTTCAAGGTTGGGCTAACCCTGCGGTTAGTAGTATGGGAACTGGAAATTCGTTTCTCGGCCAACAAGGGAATAGGTCGTACTGCACAGTTAATTCATTTCGAAGTATTCCTCCCCTAGCCTCTACTTGGGATCCTTATCAGGGGTTGTCTGCTCCTTATAATCCTTTAGGAGGAAGCTTCGCCGGTTATGGAGGTGTTGTGGCCGGAGTTGGTCAAACTCTGAGTTATGCTGGATCACAAGACATGACTTTTGGTTTAGCTGGTTTTGTAGGTTACTTCGGGCAGCCTGGTGCCTTCCAAAATCCAGGCCAATCTTTTCAGAACTTTGGGAGTTCCGCCCAGTCTGGGTGGAACCCCCAAGGTCCTCCTAGGCTTCCGTTTCTGGCAACTTTGAACTTGCCAGACCTCACGAAGTTAACAAACAATCCAATCAAATATAATCCGGCATGGCCTCCGGTCCCGACCAAACTCCCTTCGGACATTCCAAAATTCGAAGGGAAGAGCAGTGAGGACCCAAGCGACCATGTGATCACATTCCATTTGTGGTGCTCGTCAAACTCCCTTATTGATGATTTAGTTAGGTTGAGACTTTTTCAGCGCACCTTGACTGGTAATGCGGCCAAATGGTATATAGAGTTTCCAAGGGGCATCTTTACATCTTTTGCCGACTTAGCTAATATTTTCTTAAATCATTTCCAGTTGCCTGTCCGTTATGATGCCAGAACTAAACTTTTGGCCAATTTTCGTTAGGACACGGCAACTCACATTTCTGACCATATTCAGGAATGGAGACAGAGAAAGAGGCTCATTAAAGCCTAAATCCCTCTGGAGTACCGTCTCGAATGGTTTTTGAAATCTTTACAACCTGAGATCTCCAAGGATGTCTCGATGTCCGGATTTTACTCCAAGGAGCAAGCTATTTTTAGGGCCCATCAATTAGAATTGATCTACTCTCAGTCTGGGATCCTACAAAAATACTTGCTATATGCTCCTGGGTCAAAGATTGACATATCCAAGTCGAAGCCAGGTCCCCATGGGGATGGTATTGTTGGATTAGTAGACACGAATGCGGTGAACTTGTTGAGCCAATTGCAACAGTTGTCATTGCAAGCTGCTTCAAACAACCAAGTCACATCATCTACTACTTCATCTTCCCAACCCTCTTCGATTAATGCCGTCCAATCTGATAACCCCAAACGAAATAAAAAATCCAATGGGAAAAATAAAGAACGAGGTAAGAAAAAGAATTAGGATGGGAAGGCTGACACAAGTAAATCCAGCAATAATGCTGGTGGGGTTAGAAATGAGTCTAAAAAGAAAGTCAAGTTTCCATGCAAGTTGTGTAGTGGAGACCATTTAACTCATCTCTGCCCGGAGATTTAGGACACTCAGCGCTTGTTAGGATAGAAAGGGGCTTCTAGTTCTCAAGCTGTGTTAACCAACCCTTTTCCCCAAGGGCAGCAATTTCTTGCTGGCGCGAGTTCAAATCCTAGTACCTCCTCAAGGGGTAGCCAGGAAGGGGAAAAATCATAGAACGTTTTCATGATGGGTTCTAATGTACATGTGGCTACTCAGTCATGTGATTACGGTGAAGCTGAAACTTCCAAGGACAAAACTGCTCCCAGAAATACCGACCTTCATATTGAGCAACCCCCTGTTAAGACTATACCACGGATACTGAAAGGTTCTGCTAAACGCATGACTATCAATCCTAATGCTAGGGCCACCCAGAATTATTCCATTGTGGAGGATCTGGCCTAGAGTCCATGCGCCATGTCTGCTTTAGAGGTTCTCTAGTCATGTCCGGCTCAGCGAAGTGCTTTACTCTCGGCAATTGGGGCAGTTGATCCAACCAACTCTTTAGTGCTCACCTTTGACATGTTAAATGTCAAAAAGCGACTCCCTCATCACATGGCTTTCCAGATAAAGTCTACATACCGAAATATTAATATTTTTCACACCATTATTGATGAAGGAGCTTCCACGTGCATCATGTCGATGTCTTGCTAGAAGGCCATTGGATCTCCTTCGGCTGTTCCTTAACCTACCCTTCTGACTGCGTTTGATGGGCATTCTCATAAGCCGCATGGGATTATCCTGGCCTTTCCTATATGTGTTGGAGGAAAGGTTGTCAATGTTGAAGTAGAGGTCATAGATGCTAACCTAGACTATAATCTCCTCTTAGGAAGGAATTAGGTATAAGAGATGGATGCCATCGTTTCGACTCTATTTCATGTCATCTGCTTTCCTCATGAAGGGAAAATTGTTAGGGTTGATCAATTGGATTATTGTCCAATTGATCCTCAAGCAAATTTTGACTCTACTATCCCCTTAGTGGATAACCCTCACTTGCCTACGGAGAATCTAGGAGTTGGGATGTATTTCTTATTAATGGGTACCTTTGAATTTTCCCTCTCCTATCGCTCGAATCTATGTCGTTTCATCTTCCAAGGAGTCTCCTCGAGAAGGGTTCTTTCGAACTCATTATTTTTTTGACCCTTGGACCTTGCCTTCACCTATGACCACATTAGCTGAAGGACAAGTAAATGGAATGGCATCCCCTATGTCTGCAACTAAGCTTAGATACCAGTCTGTTGTTAACTCCGCAGACGACCACTCCACTCCTTCTTCTGAAGAGGAGTTTGAGGGTTATGTGGCCCGGCTTGGGCCTTTGATTCCACCTCCGCCTTAGACTTCTTAGATATGGTTTTACCTTCTGAAGAAGCAATCCTGGAAGCGATGATGGGTGTAGATCGACCTTGGGAAGACTAACACCATCATTCATATTTCCTTCCTCCATTGCAGGTAGTGGAAGCTAGGTTCTCCAAGCTATTCACTAGTGATGTTTGTAAGGTATCGAATCCTTTGGCTCCAGCTCACTTTTGTGCCGAAGGTAATATGTCAGTGATCTCAGAAATGATATTTATAAACATCTCTAGGGACCCTAACGTGATTGAGAATCTCTTCATTGGAATTGAATGTTCCCTTGAAGAAGTGCAAATTTACACCGACCTTTTCAAGGAATTTCGAGATGTATTTGCTTGGTCTTATGAGGAAATGCCTGGCATTGATCCTTCTATAGTTCAACATGAGATCAAGATGTATGAAAACGCTAAGTCGGTTCATCAAAGACTTCGACCAATTAATCCTAGGAAAGCGACAGCCATTAAAGCCAAAGTAGAGAAGCTGCTCAAGGCGGGTTTTATATACCCTATTCCTCTTATCGATTGGGTTTCTAATCCAGTCCCTGTAGATAAAAAGCAAGGAACAATCCGAGTATACATCGACTTTAGGGACTTAAACAAAGCTTGTCCAAAAGATAATTACCCCACGCCATTCATTGATTAGATTATTGATGAGTGTGTGGGTAATGAGATTTTTTCCTTCATGGATGGTTTTTCTAGTTATAATCAAATTTCTATCCGTCCTCGATCAACATAAGACGGCTTTTATATGTCCCTGGGGTAACTTTGCATGCGGAAAGATGCTCTTTGGTCTCAAAAATGCTAGAGCCACTTTCTAGTGGGCCATGTCATATGCTTTCCACGACATCAAACATATCATCGAAGCATACTTGGACGATCTTGCTACTCGTTCTCGAAAAAGAACTGATCATCCCAGTCACCTTCAAATGGTTTTTGAGTGATGTCGTTTTTATAAAATCCGGTTGAATCCCAACAAGTGTGTTTTCGCGGTTACGTCCGGTCGGTTATTAGGGTTCATTGTGTCAAATGAAGGGATTAGGGTTGATTCCTTCAAGGTAGAGGTAATTGTCCAGTTGCCTCCCCTGTCCTCCATTCATCAACTTCAAAGTCTTCAAGGGAAGGCCAATTTCTTAAGACGGTTTATAGCAAACTATGCCGAGATCACCAAAGGGTTTATGCGTTTGCTCTGCAAAGGGGTTCCATTCGTGTGGGACAACTTTGTGCAGCAGTCGTTTGATGCTTTGAAAAAGGCATTAGTCTCTACCCCACTTTTGAGCCCACTGGATTATGGTAGAGACTTCCTTTTATATCTCATTGCAGCAGAATCAACCATTGGTATGGTTCTCATTTAGGAAGACGATGCTCTCACAGAGCATGTGATTTATTACTTGAGTAGAGGCTTGATAGGTCTTGAACTTTTCTATACTCTGGTTGAGAAGTTGGCCTTGGTAGTTGTCCACGTTGTTTAGGGGCTCCGTCATTATATTCTGCTATACAAAACTTTTGTCTTGGTAGTGGTCAACCCGTTTTAGTTTGTCCTCAGTAGGCGAGTGATTGGGGGAAAATATAATCGATGGATTTTCATTCTACAAGAATTTGATCTCGAGTTCTTGTCCGCCAAGTCCAAGAAATCTATGGTTTTTGCCGAGCTAATTTCCAAGCTGCCTTGTGGAGAGGATACCATTTACGAGGAAAGTTTTCTCGACGAACACTTATTCCGCATCTCTTCACTCGACCCTTGGTATGGAGATATCATTATTTATCTCCAGATTTCGAAGTTTCCCTCTACTTTCTCTAAGGATGAACGTCGCAAATTACGTCACCTCTCTAAAAATTACGTTATCATTGGTGATACATTATATCGTCGGGGGGTTGATACATTATTATAGAGGAGGCAGAGTCAGTGCTAAATGATTCCCACAACGGAGCTTGTGGTGGTCATCTATCAGGGCTTGCTACAGCTCAACGTATCTTGCATGCCAACTATTTTTGGCCTTCACTCTTCAAAGATTGTGTTGAAGCGGTCAAACACTGTCACCCATGCCAAGTTTATACTCGGAAGATGCGTGCACATCCAGCTCCTCTTTTTCCCGTTGTCATTGTCGGTCCCTTTACTAAGTGGGGTATTGATTTTACGACTTGTCATCCGCCTTCAGCAACGAATTACAAGTATATTATCGTGGCCGTAGACTACTTCATGAAGTGGGTTGAGGCCATGCCCACTTATAAAAATGATAGTGAAACAGCGACATTGTTCCTTTTCAATCAGATTATCTCAAGGTTCGGTATCCCAAGAGAGATTGTCACTGACCATGGCAGTCATTTCTAGAATCAACTAATGTCCGAATTGGCTCTCAAACTAGGTTTTTGGCAGGAACATTCGTCTCCTTATTATCCTCAGGCCAATGGATAGGTCGAGGCAGTAAACAAAACTCTTAAGATGATCCTGCAAAGGAAAATTCATAAAAATAGATCCAATTGGCATCTTATGTTGTATCCGGCTCTATGGGCATACTGAACCTCCATCAAGACTACTATAGGTTTTACACCTTTTCAGTTAGTTTATGGCTTGGAATCTATCTTTCCTGTCGAATGTGAAATTCCATCTCTTAAGTTAGCTATTGAGCTTCTTCCAAAGACCTCTCATCTCAAAGAGTGCCTCCTTCACTTGGAACATCTCGATGAGCAGCGTCAAGATGCAGCCACAGTAAAAGAGGCTCATAAGAAAAGGGTTAAAACCCAATATGATAAAATTGTCCGTCCTCGTGTCTTTTCTGAAGGCGACCTCGTCTTGTTCTACGACCAAGATAAGGACACCTTGGGGGCAGGAAAATTCAAACCTATGTGGTACGCTCCCTTCATAATTAAACGATCTTTAGCAAAAGGGTCGTATGAGTTAATCGATTTCGAAGGAAACAAATTGGCGAAACCCCGAAACGGGCTCTACCTTAAGAAGTACTTTTCTTAAGTAGTAGCTAGGCAATGGCTTCTTTGTACATTATGTATCTTTGTACATATTTTGTCGAGAGTTTGTGATATCAACACTTTTGGTCTGCTTTGGCAGGTGTTGATGGGTGACTTGGTCTATTTTGGATTCACCGATGGTGCTAGTCGACACACTCGGAATCTTGCTTCTGGAGCTTGGGTACTGTATTATCCAACTGGTCAATTCATGGTATCAAGGGGAGTATTCATCGGTCCTACTTCAAACAATATGGCTGAGTATGCTGCCATCATTAATTTGCTATATGAGGCAATTTATCACGAAATCGACTCGTTGGTAGTTTATCTTGATTCACAATTGATAGTGTCACAATTAAATAACAGTTATCGGGTAAGGAATCCATGTTTATATCGCCAGTATTTAAGGGTGAGGTTGTTACAAAGATAATTTACTTATATTAATTATTTGCATATTCCAAGATCTCATAATTGGTTAGCTGATTCTATCGCTAATCAAGCATTAGACTGGCACATCAATCATTCATCACAATAAATGAAGCATCAAAAAGTCAATATGTATATATATATATATATATTATATATATAATATATATATATATATCATAAAGCGTCTCAAGTGTACATAAGTTTGTCCAAAAAATATACAAAATTGGGACTCAAATGCCCATAATCATGTCCACTATATCTAATTCCACGGCTCAGGATGAGCGGCTAAGTAGGCAACTACTACATTGGCTACACGCCTAAAAGTGCAGACCCAGTCACGTGGCATGCCAACCACATGACGCTGCATCTCTATAGGAAGGTCCTCTACCACTGCCATTGGCACTCAGTGGGTCAGTCTCACCAAATGCCGCTGAACTGTGTGTATAGTTCGCTCCATGGCTGCAGCCGCCTCTTTGGCCCCTTGGCCGCGACGTTTGTGCCATGGGAACTCATCTGGTCGTATAGGCCCAATATCTGGAACATGATCATTATATTAGTCATTTGAATCCTATCAAAAACATTTTCAAAGTTCATTATTATATTTGAAAAAAAAAATCATAACATCAAAAACCACTTAGCAATGTCGCCCCATGCAGTGGTCGGTGGTAATGCTAGATCGGGATCTCCTCGAAAATCCAAGCCGACATAGGGGTAGTCATCAATGGCGATGATCTGCTGATCCCACCAGGAAAAGAAGTCATCGTAACTTTTTGTTGGTCTCATGTAATTTTTAACTTGGGAGCTTGGAATGTCGAGAATGGTTTGATTTTCAGGAAATTTTTGGACGTTTTCAACAATTTCGAGACCATTCCATCATTGCTGACCCATCATCGCAAGTATCTTTTTCTCACTGGCATATAGGTTAGGGAAGCCATTTTTTCCGTTGCATTATGCATACTAGCCTCCATCTGTCGATACACTTGCCATAGGGTCGATCCCATCGTGTTATGGTTCGCAAACCATCTTCACTCGATGATTTTTTAAACCATGACACGATGGTAGAGCCATCCTTTACATGGGCATCCTAGTTAGCACCTCACTGACATTTGTTGCCCATGCTGCTCTGATTTAAGTAGGCTCGGGAGTCCTCTGTAGTCCCGCCATGACTTATACGATGAAGACTCATTCCTCTTTGCTTATTCATTTCATTCTGGCCTTATACCCTAGAGGCTCCTTTGTGTTGAGTTGTACTACTGCATTGCATTTTGACTATCTGCACCTTTTGGCCTTAAGCCAGCTTCACTTGGACTCGTGTTTAAGCCAAATTTTTACCATTACGACTACAAAATCAAACTTGCATGCCTTTGACCTATGCAGCTTAACACACCTTTTCCCATGGAAGGAACACACCTTTGAGTGTCTCTGGCCAGTTTTCGCCTCCCTGCATCGAGCATAGGAATGTTCCAATCCCAGGAACTAGATCATCTGCTTCGCTGACACTCGTTCTTTCCATTGTACTATAGCATTATTTTATTCTTTTTCCAACTTTAAAGAAAAAGACCAAAAAAATTATATATTCCAAAAAAGAGCGGGAACGGGACAGTATTTCCATTTATTGTTGGCAGCTAAAGTCAGCCGTGTCACCCTTGAACAAAGCACTTGAAACAAAGTCTCCTCCACTTGGGTGGGATTTAGTTTGACTTAGGTATGCCTTAACCTTGTTATTGAGTCAGTTCTCCACTGATTGGTTATCTCTTCCAATCATATGGAGGGTTCATTTGTCCCTCCTACGCAACGAGCTTATACAGAGTTATCATATGCTGCCACATAGTCAAATTGAGTCGTGCTTTTGTTCAAGGGAAGTTAGCCTGAGTCGGTCTCTCTGCGGTGTCTCTTGACTTATTTTTTAGTCGGCCATCCCTGGTTGTCAGTGCTATGTCTATCATCACATCAGTTATATTGGTCCTTTACTCATGCCGGTTTGAGAAGGTCTCCATTGACTTCTTGCTTGCGGGTCTTGTCCTTATCGACGACAACATATTGCTCTAAGGACAGGCCTAGAGCTACACCCTGGCCCTATTTTCATTATTGATAGGTCACCTTGTTCTCAACATCAATCATTATCATGGGTCTTTGACTGAGTGGTTTCCCTTATGTTCGAAATCAGCTTACATTATCACACATTGGGATTCGTGCAGTACCTTGGTTTCCATTTGACCCTATTGGTTGATACCTTGCCTCTGTGTCGGCTTTCATTATTGGTTGGTTCAGAGGGTTTCTGCCGTGCGCTAGCCACATCTTTTGTATGCCAGAAACGTACTTCGGTTGGGTTAATACATCTTTTTCGTTCGATTCCTTCCACATTATTGGCCTACGGGTTACACTCGCACTAGATTGATGGAGGATGCCTTAATTCCTTCCTTCTAGCGGATCTTTCCCTATCGACTTCGACTCATTGCTCTGGGGCAAAGATCTAGAGTTCATTTGGTAGTACCTTGGGGTTTGTAGTCATTAGTGGCAGATCCTTCGCTATCGACAGTGGGAAACCATCGTTGTCTCCTGATCGATAGATTCTTATAGGTGTTCGACTCTAGCTCATCTATTCACACTTGTTGGATTGTATTGGGTACCTTGACACTCATTATCATTATCGGTGAGTAGTCTCGTGTTTGTTAACGATATACATCAATGAACGGTAATCAAACGATTTCTCACATGGTCGACTTCAGATCATTTATTCCCATGCTGTAGAAATGTACCATGGTGGTCGGTGAAGACCTCAAGTTGTATCAACATTCATTGGTTCACTTGACAGTTGCTCCTGTTGCTGCTAGTAGGTACCACTTCAATTTATATGTTGCAGTCATTCATGGCGACATTTTATATGTTGGCACTTGAGTTTGCAGTGTAGTACCATCTTATTCCATCATGTTCAGTTGGTACTTTTTGGGATCAGTCTTTGATATCAGTGATCTGCTTCATCTTTTAGCATCATTGACATTCTTATATGTGACCTTTAGACATGTACTTTTTCGATCATGATCAAATGATCCATTATGTATTTTCCAGTCATTTATACTTGTATAATTAGTGGATCCGCTTGTACTTGCTATGCGGACATGCTGTATTTTCTCTGAGCATGGGTATGCCCACCTCAGATATTGTTTCTTTCTGATATCCTTTTGTGGCTTGGCAGGCTAAATTCCGGTGCAATCCTTCTCAGTTTTCGACAGATTTCCTTTCCATGAAATTGCTTAATACATTTCGGCCATCATGTACCCCTTCTGACCTCATATATTAGGGGGCATCTGTTATAGATCCAAATCTCAATCTTGAGGTTTGTGATGCTGCACTCATGGCCTAGGGCAACCCCTCCTTCCAGACCTGGTCCCAAATTTAAAAAACAGTGTTTTATTCCATATACGCGACATTGGCCCGAGATAAATGTGTGTATACGCGGGTTGTGTATACCCAACCCGCATATATGTTTAAAAACAATTAAAAAAAATAAATCTCCTTAATTTCAGGCGGAGATCACAGTTTTTACCTGTTGATTACCTGTTAGTGCCTGTGGCCCAACTGTTTCCAACGAATTCCCAACTAAAAAACTACTTGGGAGAAGTATAAAAAGGCTTCTATGGGAAGGCCAAAGGGAGGAGAGAACAGAGAGAAGAGAGAGAAATATCACTATGCTGAGATTTCCCTGACCAAGTCTGAAGATCCTTGTGCCTCCTACACTTCCCCCATTCTACAGGAAACCCTTGTTTCCTTGTGTGTGTTGATGATTTCATACTACTTGAGATATCATGGAGTAAGTCATGGAAGGAGTTTGTTAAAGGCTTGAGATTGGACGAATCCGGGAGACGGTTCCGCTTGGAGCATGCGAAAGGATGAATCAGGTGAAATTATTCCTTTTCTGTACTTTATTTGTCTATAATAAAAGAAACACATGTCTTTGTTCCTGATATAGATCTTCTTCATGTTATGATATTCATATTATGATTCATATGTGGACAGTTGTTTAATTGCATAACTAACTACCTTTCCTTATAATATGAAGATGGTTTCTTTATGATGTTTAGTCCATATACTGTTGTAGTCCCTTGAATTGATTGTGTTGTAGGTCAAAGGAGAAAAAGGAGCTCCAAGAAGGGTTTGGACCCTAGAAGGCTCTTCTCAAACGTAGGACCTCAGGTACACCCCCTTCATAGAGTTTTCTTATAGTAGCATTATGATTGCATGGAATGTGTGTTTCTTTGCATATATAACCTCCAGTCTGCTAGGGTATTCACCCAAGACCCTAGGGGAGTTTATCCCACAAAAAATTCTCAGTTTCTTGAAAATCTTGCTCAGTCTCTTCTGTTTATCTATGCACCTCAACAAAGGCTACAGATGGTGAAAATGTGGCCCGAAGGGAACCAGTAGGTTGTCTAGAAGCAAATTTTCTAGGGCCCACTGATGGCTAAGATTCGGCTTACTTAATGATTTCGTCTATGAAGGTTGATTGATCAACGGTCACCGGTCCCTTAGCTTTATCAGGCTTGGGTAGTGGTTTAGGAGTATTTTCAAGTTTTTTCTTCTTAGTCATACACACAACTCAAATGTTTATGTCTACCCAAAAAGAGAAAATTAACAAATCTGCTGGAAAGCGGGTGGGGGAGCAGGGTTGTTACATGCTCTCTACATAGGTTCTTAACTTCTATTTTTAATACCCAATTCTCTCCTAGCAGGCACTCACTAGATGCACACTACTCTCTAAAAAAAGAAATGGCTACACTCTCCCCGACAATAGCGCCAAAATCTTGAGGTATAAAAGGTGTCTTTTTAACTCCTATTTATCCTGCATTAATTATCAATCTAGGTGCAATTTTCTTTTTCAAGAGTGTACTCAATCTGAGGCAGTCAATTCAATTCAAGAGTAATGTTTTCCAATTTGCAGTACAGTGCTTCAAATATAAGAGTAAAAGGATGCTTGAAATGAAACCTACTTGCAATTTAAAAGAATCTCAATGCTCTGAAACTAAATCATTCACTTAAGAAATGAACAACAATTATTAACCAAGGATGTAGTAGCAATAACTATTTTCTTTGTCAACTGATGCAAATGAAACCAAACATAAAAAGGATCCTCAATTTGAGAACTTTGACAGTAATAGTCAATGTTATTTACAGTTGTTGATCTTACACTCCACACTTAAAACAACTAATTGGAAATAGCAAGAAATTAAATCAATAATGATGCCAATAGAAATGGAGTAAACACGCTGACTGTAATAAGGCTAATAGGCAAAACCAGATACTTGCAAAAAGGAAATGAACAACAATCTGTAATGAATAGCATAGTCAATTTACTGGAATTAATAGCGAAGCTTTATAATTGAAATGAAAAACATAACAATATAGTTTGCAGAAAGTAATAATCTTATTATGATGAAAAGGAACAACAACGCAATTCAGTTATAGTTACAACAATTCATAAACTCTAGAAACAAATAATAGTAAAGTAATGCGATGTAAATGAATGAAAACCAAACCAAACCATCACACGACTGCGATTTGTAAGTAATGGTACATATAGCAAGTGGATCCACCAAGGCTGGGCCCTTAGCCACTAGTGAAGCACTGCTGGACTACTTCAATATAAATGAATGGAACAGCATCTGAATTATGTCTTAATCATATGAAAATGTTACAGGCAATCGTACTCTGTTTAATCAACGAGAGTCGATGATCAGAGAAATACAATAGCGAATTCTGAATAATAATAAGTGATCCCCCAATATTTACAAGCATTGTCCCTCTTATACTAGACAGGCGGATGAAACAAGGAATAATAGATAAACTGTAAAATAGCGATCCCTCAGGATCAAGAGATCCTGAGGGATACGCTCCACCTTCTAACTCCAGTTGATCCCTTTGTCTTCTTGCGCTGATGCTACGATTTTCCATCCTTATCCTTAACTGTGTGCTCCAATCTTGATCTTCTTTTCTGGATATGACTTCCTGGTGAAGGAACAACAGTTACTCTATTTTGTCTTTTCCTTCAAAATGGTAGTTTTTCCATTTCTTCTATTTTCTGCATGAAAAAGACAATAATTAACTAATTCGCAATAATCAATAACTCCCTAGTTTTTGCTATAATTCTTTGATATATTATCATCTTAGGAATAAAAAGGAGTTATGAGAAAAGGAAAAGATAAGGAAATAAATGGCAAATTCATACCTTTTCCATAACTCAACACATAGTTGTGCTATTGTTGCACCTCATATTACCACTATCATAGCAAAATATTGGGACACAAGCAAAAGCATTAGAAATCACAATGAAATTAGAAGTTTCACCAGTACAAGACACTCACATAGGGGTTCAAAAGATGCAATCCAAGCTGGCAAGTTTGTATATGGAGCTACAAGACCTGAAGAAAGGAAAGGACGTTCGGTCTGAGATGCACTTAGAAATATGGTTCCTAAAGTGTAAGATGAGAGGTCACTATAAGGACCAGTGTTCGGTCAACCTTAATTATTTGGTTGGCAGAGGTCCCAATCCTTTAAATCCAGTGCCTAGTGCTAGATTAAGTACTAGAACAAGCATATGGAATCCTTTAAATCCAGCGCCTAGTGCTAGACTAAGTACTAGACCAAGCATATGGAATCCTTTAAATCCAGCGCCTAGTGCTAGACTAAGTACTAGACCAAGCATATGGTGTAGTATCCTCCAAGTTGCAGGCCAGTGTTGGGCTGTTAATATATCATTATTATTTTTAGTTTTTAACACCTATTTCATCCATTTCTACTCTTCTTTATCATGTCATTTATCATGATTTATCATATAATTCCATTTCATAATTATTTATGCTCTTATGGATAAATATTATTTATTCTCCTTTATTTTTAATAAATTGATGATTATGCATGATTTTACCAATGATGGTTTATTAATAAATTGGTTGTAACATTACTCACCATTTTTATCCTCCATGATATTTTCCAGATTGAAGATTTGATCTCCAACTCATCATTAAATGTGCCAACTCAGAAATTCATTGGAATAATAAGTGACAATTTTGCATTGGATGTTTTGGGTAAATGGAGAAGAATCTGGAAAATCCGAAACATGGGTTTTTTCTAGAACAGACCAAGTTAGTTTTGCGATCAGTTGTTTTCCCAAATTTGGTACGTACTAAGAGAAATGGAAGGTTCTCTGAATTTTTTTTCTTAGATCCACTGTTGTGGCCATTTTCCAAAATATTTTAGCTGCAATGCCAAATTCGACCTGTTCCTGTTGAATGATTGATGAAGATATATTCCCGATAGGATATTGTTTATCAATTTGTTATGAGCAATCCAATTTTGTAATGAGAATCATATTGTAATCATCTATGTTGTAACTTCTCTCTACTCTCTCTATATTTAAATGAAAACAAAGATCAGAGAAGGGGATTCAAGCTTCATGATTCATGATGGGTTGGATTATGAGAGATTAAGTTAGGGATTATTAGAGATAGGATAGGATAGAATAGGAGGAAAGGGGGACTGTTGCATTACCATTGTAATTCTCAAGGCTTTTGTTGTTGCAAGGATTTCATAGTTTGATGATTAATATATAATTTGGAGGTTGGTGTTCATTCGACTTATCTGAAGTAGCCCAGCAACATTCGTTGGCAGCTAAGGGCCCAGCCTCTGGTGGATTAAGCTACTGCTCTGTATTATATCTTTCTGATTTCTACAAGTGTGGTTTGTTTAATGATTACCTTCTGCAATTGAATCGCGTTGCCATTTTCTTCCATCATAACAAGATTATTATTCATTACAACTTAAATTGTTATGCTGTTCGTTTTGGTTTTAAAGCTTTTTTGTTCACTTCAGATTTTGTTGTGCATTACAGTTTGCTGCTTATTTAGTATTGTTGCTCATTTCTATTATTTTCATAGTGCTTTTCATTTCCATTTAGTATTGTTGTTCATTTAGCTTTGCGGTTCATTTCCATTTAGCATTGTTGTTCATCTTCAATAATTTATTATTACTATTCCTTTCCATTATAATTTCATTTTTGTAAGATGAGTTTTGTTGTTCAATTCATTTCCGATAAAGTTAAGCTTTGTTGTTCAATTTTTCAATAGACTTATTCGTTGTTCTTTTTTGCAAGGATTTGATTTGATCTTTTAATTGATATTGCAGCAAGTGTGTTTTAGTAAGCATTTCCAATTGAATTTCCATTTTCAGTTATTTGCTTTAGTGTGGATTGAAAGATCAACAACTGTAAAGAACATTGACTATAGTTGTCTAAGTTCTCAGATTGGAGATCTTGCCTATGATTGATTTTAATTTGCATCAGTTTACAGGGGAGAGAGTTATCATTACTGAGTCCTCGACTGATGATTGTTTTAGTGAATGATTTAGTTCAGAACATTTCAATTTCTTGCTATTCCAAATATATTTTGTTTCCAACATTCATTTATCTTTGCATTCTAAATCACTATACTGCAAAACATTACTCTTGAGCAAGTGACAACCTCAGACTGAGTACACTCTTGAGATAAAAAATCGTCCCTGGGTTGACAATTAATGTGAAGATAATTATGAGTTAAAAAGACACCTTTTATCACTCAATATTTTTGCGCCATTGCCGAGGAGAGTGTAGCCATTTCTAAAGACTAGTGTGCATTTGATGGGTGCCTGTTAGGAAGGAATTGGGTATTAAAAATGGAAGGTAAGAACCTACGTACATAGCATGTAAAAGCCCTGCTCACCCGCCTGCTTTCCAGAAGAATTGCTAAAGAAATTAGGGTAGAAATAAATGTTTGAATTTCTATGTGAATGACTAAAAAAAAAATAGAAATTTTGAAAAACAAATCTCATGATTTCACTCAAGTGGTCATGTAAGCACCACCCATTTCACTGACCAATTGACAGGAACATTTGAAGAAGGAGCCTTGAAGAAACACATGAAGAACATCTTCTATTATGGTAAGAAATGGATCACATTTCTACTTTTGAATTCCCTATCAAAGATCTAGGATGAGTGACACAAATGCACGTAATTCCCCCATCTTCTCTACCAAATTTTCATGGTTTGACAAATGAAGACCCAGATAAATTTTTATTTGAGTTTGAAATACTTTGTAGAGGATATTATTATTGTACTAACGATCAAAGGTTGAAAGTGTTTCCTCTTACTCTAAAAGGAGTAGCTATTCGATGGTTCATGAGCCTAGGTGGGAACTGCATTCGAACATGGGAGGACATGAAGAACATATTCTTGAAGAAGTACCAAGACTACTGCGAATCCAATGAAGATATTTTCCGTATGATACAAGGGGAAGATGAAAGCTTGGATGACTATGTTCCTTAAGAGGAAAAGAAGAACTGGAAGCTTGCACAAAATATAGAAATGATGTGATCTGTACTGCGTGAGGATGATCCAAGCATTAATATAGTGACACGAAGTGATGTGCTACAAGAGAAGATAAGGTAGAAGGTAAGAAGCCTGAGGCATATACATGGGTTAGGAAAGTAGGAGAAAAGAATACTAGCTTTGATCTACCAAAGGAAAATAAAATTTTATTGGAGGAAAAGACGAGTTCCATGGACATGGGAGCTTCAACATCAAAGACACACATGCAACTAGTACCAAAGAAGAATCCTCTTGAAGTAGGTACTACAACAAAGAACCCTAATTCAACTGTTCAGAAGTCCTTTCTGCAGACGTGTATGAAGTTTTTAAGCGAACAAAAATAAGTAGAAGGGTTGTAAGAATTGATCGAAAATTGTGCCAGTAAAGAATAACCACAACCTGAACAACGCGTGGTAAATAAGGTCAACAAGAATAAGAAGAGGACTGGCCGAGAAATGCAATTAACTATACAAATTCACGAATTTGAAATGAATCTAGTAATTTTGGACTTAGGATTAGATGCAAATGTGTTTTTGAAGAAAACATGGAAATCGATGGGGTGACCAAAGCTGCAATGGTCACTTATTCAGCTGCAAATGGCCAATCAACATAAGATTATCCCAATGGGATGGTTGCAAGGCATCATGGTGGATATTGAAGGAGCAAGGGTGAGGATGGACTTTGAAGTCATCCAGATTGTGGATGACCGTAATCCGTATCCAGATTTTCTCAGAATCGATTGGGAGTTTGATATGGATGCTATAATAAATTTAAAAATGAGGAGTATGGTATTTGAAAAGAATGGTACCAGGATCATTGTTACTTTAGACACCTCTGAAGGAGCGTGATATACATAACCCATCCACGAAAAATACAGTGATGACAATATTGATCACATCAATAATTTAACCGTGTGCGACAAGGATTGGATCAACCCCACTACATATGGACGAATAAGTTGGGAGAAGAATAGTCCATATTTATGGGGTATACATAAAGATAATATAGGATATTGGCGAGAGTATCGATGATTGATGAGGCTCAGGTTTGGTCCTGCAAACAAAAGAATCATAGAGAAGTATAATGGCAAATATGATCCTCAAAATCATTTGTCTTGTTGGACTAATGCATGGGGCGAAGAACCTCGACCAGAATGGGTACATGTATTTGTTCATATTTTGGATGTGATACCAATGAATTGGTATCTTAAAACGGATTTGTGCCACAATACTGCCGATTGGAACGCTATGAAAGAAAGTTTTATTTTGACCTTTAGCTTTGAGAGTGGCTTTCAATGTATCAATGATGCTCTTCAAGAAATTAAAGCAGCCATTTTCCGAACACCTAAGGAGCCAATGACTTGGGTACAACCCGACTGGAATGCACAGTTGCAGTACGCACTAGAGTATTATGATATGACCGCTGAGGAAGGCAAGGAAGATCTGTGAAGCATTAATATTCATAAGTCAGAAGGATAACACAAAGTGGTGGGTCCATATCCTAAAAGACCTGATGTAGCAAAGCCTATTAAGACGAGGCATGACACATAGGCTCAGAGCCAGAGCCCAAGTTTGTGTGCATAGGATATTACTATGACAAAGATACTGTAGGAAAGGTCTACAAGTTATTGCATGAGTACCAGGAGTTGTTCCCAACAAAGTTTACGGAGTTGAAAGGAATTGTAGGAGACTTGGGCATCATGAAAATAAATTTAAAGCCAGGTGTGAAGCCTATAAAGTAGCGACAGTATAGGCTCAATGAAAAGAACAAGGAAAAGGTAAAGGAGGAACTTGAAAAGATGGTCACAACTAGCATAATCAAACTTGTGGAAGAATCTAACTGGGTGAGTCCAATGGTAGTGCAAGAGAAAAAGACTAAGGGTGAAATAAGGATCTATGTCAACATACGGAAGCTGAATGATGCATGAGTACATGACTTGCTCTCAACACCATTCACAGATGAAGTTTTGGAGAATGTAGGAGGTCAGGAAGCTTACATATGGGTTGTTTGAGTACCATCAGATTAAGATAGTTCAGAAGATAAGAGTAAGGACACCTTTGCCACTAAATGGGGATCCTTTCAATATACAGTCATGCTGTTTGGGTTGAAGAAGAATGCATCAATGATATTTTCTAGAGTTGTCGTCACAACATTTAAATAATTCATTCACAAGTTTATGGAGGTATACTTTGATGACTGGACAATCTTTGGGCTGGTAAAGAAGCATGTATCATGCTTGTGCTTGATGTTGGATATCTGTAGGAAGTATCAAATATCATTAAACCTGAAGAAGTGCATTTTTTATATACCTTATGGGATCTTACTGGGACATGTTTTCTATAAGAAAGGGCTGATGCTAGATCCTACCAAAATTGTTGTTATTATTAATTTGGATCCATCAAAGAATGTGAAGCAGCTACACACAACTCTGGGACACACTGGATATTATCATAAATTTATTAGGGCATACGCATAGATCACTGTGTCGATGGAGTGATTACTAAAAAAATATGCCACCTTCTATTGGGATGAGGTGTGCCAGAAGAGTATTGACGTCTTAAAAGAGAAAATGGTCACTTTGTCGATCCTGGTGTTTTCAAATTGGAAGAAGGAATTCCATGTTCATGTGGATGCATCATTTCTAGCTTTGGGTGTTGTCTTAGCGCAACCAGCGGAGGGGGATATTGATCACCCCATTGCATTTGTGAGTTGCAAACTATCGAATGCTGAGAGGAATTATTCCACAATAGAACAAGAAGGCTTGGATATGGTGTACACATTGCAGAAGTTTAGGAATTACTTGTTGGGTGTGCATTTCAAGATGTTCACAAACCATTCTGCGTTGAAATAATTGGTGAACAAGCTTGTATTGTGGGGGAGATTTGCAAATGGCCATTACTGTTTCAAGAATATGATTTTGAAGTAATCGTAAAGTCAAAAAGATTGAACGCTTAGCTGGATCATCTATTGCGAATTCTGGAAGGTGAAGAACCGACCAACATTGAAGAAGGATTGCCTAACGCACAACTTTTCATTGTAAGGGTTGTTGATGAACATTTTACAGATATTATTTACTTTTTTACTACTGGACTAGTTCATAGAGAATATTCAATGCAACAGAAGAAATAAATAGTAGTCAAAGTGACAAGATTTTCTTTGATTGCTGGGCATATGTATAAAATGGGCCCTAATGAAATACTACGTAGACATGTCCTCGAGCATGAAAAACACAATATTTTCGTCAAACCACATGGTGGTGTTGCAGGAGGGCACTACATAGGAAAAATGATTGTGTAGAAAATTTAGAGGGCAGGGCTATGGTGGCCCATGGTGCACAAGGATTCTAAGGAATATTGTAGTGGTTGTGATGTTTGCCAGAGGACTGGAAGACCATGGCAGAGAGAGGAATTTCCACTAAACCAACAAGTTACTTTACAAGCTTTCGATATGTGGGTGATTGATTTTGTGGGGCCAATAAATCTAATAGGAAATAAGTCAGGTGTGCACTATATTATTATCGCGAGGTATTATCTGACCAGGTAGTTGAGGCACAACCGATAAAGGACTACAACATAGACAATGTTGCACACTTTATTTTTGAGTATACATTGTCAAGACTTGGGTGCCCGAAGATCCTGATGAGTGACATAGTAACACACTTCATCAACTACACAATTGAAGCATTAACATAAGAGTTTGAGGTACATCAATTGAAGAGCATGCCTTATCATCTTGAGGTGAGTGGCACACTTAAAGATTTTAATAAAATTTTGGAGAACGCTCCGATGAAGGCATGCAACGTCAACATGAATGATTGGGATGTGTGCATACCTGCAGTATTATGGGCATATAGGACTACTTTCAAGAAGAAGACAAGGTAGACTCCATTCAGGCTAGTGTATGAATAGGAAGCTATAATACCAATGGAATATATCATCCCCAGTCTTAGAATCACAATAGTCATGAATATGGAAGACAACGATATTATGAAAGAAAGATTGGAACAACTGCTTGCACAAGAAAAAGATCACATCCTTGCAGGATTTCACCAACAACTAAAGAAAGCTTGGGAAAAGGCATGGCACGATCGCCATATTAAGAAGCGAACTTTTAAGAGTGGAGATTTAGTTTTGCTATATGATAGTAAGTTTGCATAGTTTCCTGATAAGTTCAAGATGTAATGGCTAGGCCTCTACATTATCAGGGATATCTTGGATGGTGGTGCAGTTCAGCTCGCAAAGCTGAATGGAGAATTAATTGTTGGATGAGTAAATGCGAGTAGGTTGAAACTCTACAGATATGACTTCATCTCTGGGATTGCTCGATGACTATATGAATGGAGGATAGTCTTAGTGCTACAAGAAGTTGGAAGGAAGCACGAGACTATAAAGTACTCTTCCAATGAAGGACCTTGTCGAAGAAGGTTGGCTACGCGACATTTAGGAGGATGGGATAGGTGGAGAAAGTTGTGATTGAGAAGGGGTAACTGCATTGCAGGGAGGGCTCTGATGTAGTTTGTTTGGAATATGACCATTGGGGATGATTTGACGGGGAAATTGTCTTTAAAAGGAGTGGGGGAAACACATTTGAGAGGCATATCTGGGAAAATCTGCCACCGAATCCGCATTTATGAGGAAAATATGGAGGGAATTGAGTGATTTGAATTTGAAAGAGGCTATAAATATGGCATTCCACTCCACATTTAGACACTTTATTTTTTAATAGTTCCCTATGATATTTTGAGCCTAAGTGTGATTCAAGCTTCCTGTTGCATGTCTAGTTGGAGTTGGAAGAAGCTTGAGCGGGAGTTTTTGAGTCGAGGGCTAGAATCCATTATGACCACCTGCCAGCTATTGCATACTGCTACACCTAGATCATCAAGAACTAAGCCTACGGCCACAACATCTACGATCAAGAAGCAGAAGAAGCCCTAAAGGACCCCAATTAGACAATCACCGCAAAAAATCCCCGCAGAACTCTGGAGTAAGGAGAAAATGGATCTGTAGAAACAACCCATGGAGCTCCAAGATATGGATGAGGAATAATTAGTCAGTGGATTTGTGGATATTAGCACAGACACGGTGGAACTTATCTCTAGGTTGCCACCCTATATGCCACCAAGGAAACCAACTGTGAAGGTTACAAAAGACCTAGATTCCATCAAATACAAGATATTTACACCCTTGTTACTATAGGAAGTGCCCATTGAGGGGGAGTTCTTGGCCAAGGTGCAACACCTCCACATCGAGGACTGGGATTTGAATGATTGCAACAGTATCCCCAATTTATGCCCAGAAAGTACCTCTAATCTGTGTATTACAAAGAAGTTGGGGTAACAAGGGTTGAACTAATGAAGTGGGTAGCTGGGATTCAACACATTAGGTTACTGAATATGCTTTATGTTCCACATTTCGGGAGAAGTAATCTAAACACAATTTGTGTACGCCAACTATTGGAATTGGTACATGATGGGCATCTATGGCTTGGAGAGCCAATTCTGATTGATGATATGTTAATATAGAGTATTACAGCATTGCAACATCAAGGAGTGAACCCCAATGATGAATTTGTTACGAAACCTCAGGAGAAGAGGTTGGCTAATCAGATGAAGAATTATTGTGGCATCATCAAGAAGTATCGAAGCTATGCTATTAGTTCTATTAACAATGAAGCTATGCACTTTTTCGCTTCCATTTTGGCCAATAAAATCATGAGGAAATGTTGGGAAGAAAAATTGTTGACCCTAGTCGTATCCTTGGCTACGCAGTGCAACAAGGGGGTTCAGTTTAATTGGGTCGGGTACCTTTGTCAAGATTTTTTTGATAACTACCATAAAGCACAAGAAGAAGGGAAGCCATTACATTATGCATGGTTGTTACTATTAATCGTGTTGGTATCATGGCAAACACCGGAGGATTCACGGTTCCCTAATGTGAAACTTGATGTGTGCAAGATTGTAAATTTTGCCTCATTATGGGCCTCTAAGGAGCTGACCTGGATTATGGAGAAAAAAATATTCTAGGTTCTCTTTGAAATGGACCTACACACAGTCATCAACCAAAGGGCACAATTCTCACCTGCATTATTTCAAAAATTTGGAAACTTTGTTGATTTTAAAGAGGACTTTCATAGTGTCTCTATCCATGCCAAGAACTATTCAGAGAAGGTATGGCATCGACTACCTTACTTAGTGTTTGAATATGACATCTTAGTGGTCACTAGTAAGTGGTAAAGTTATTGGCTTACCAAAATAGCTGTAAAAGTGACTGAGAAAGTAGGAACAAGTGCATAGGCTGAAAAATCAGTGGTTAAGAAGGATACCGAGAAAGCACCTCTGAAAATCACCATTGACCTTGAGGGAAAGACTACCTAGCCTGAAATTACGTAGGAGACTGATAGAGGGGAAGAGGATGGTGGATAGCTTGATGTAGACACAAAGGACATTGATCCCCCATTTATAATCAAGAAGTAGAAGAAGCAAAGTGTTAGCAGTGCATGGAAGAAGTAGAAGTTAGATAAATATGCTAGCCTCAAATATTTTGTCCTCACTAAGGGGGACATTGATGAAAGTAGTGGCACTATCTGCGCTGCGACAGAAGATATGTGGGGAACCATCAAGGATCAATACTAGGCAGTGTTGACAAAGGTACAACAAGGCCTTAAAGAATTGTAGGTTCAAACAAGCATGATACAAGCGAGCATGGTTCAGGAGAGCGTGGAGCAAGTGAGCGTGGTACCTTCAACCGAGGTTACCGTAGACCTTCGAGCCGTCCATTTTTTGGAAGTTTCATTGCATTTCAGAGTTGCAGAGGAAAGGGAGAGCATACAAAAATTGAATAATTTGAGCCTAAATCTTGCGGTGCTCCCCCTTCAGATGTTGCACGAGCTCCATCAAGGCATCAAAGATGAGCTCAAGATATGGGAGCAACGAGCTCTGTTGATAATCAAAGAAGTCAAACTCAATAACTAATAGATGTTCGAGGAGAATAATAAAGTGATGTGGGATCGCGAGGAGGTATATGTGCACAACCTACAGATGGAAGAGGTCATAAATAAAGCATGCAGTGAGCTTCCAAAGCATATCACAAAGCTTCAGATGAAGTTGTAGCCTATAATGCCACCAAAAGTTTGCAAGCAGTGTGAAGCTACCATCAAAAGTACTAAGGTTCAAATCGATACTGTAGTCAACATTTTGAATATAATGGAAGTGTGGGCCTTGCTGCAGGAGGATCCACATGTGTAGAAAATTGAAGCTGAGATCGGAGACAAGGAAGAGGTGGGCAAGGTTCGCTTTGAACTACAAATGCATATCATAGAGCTTCAGATGAAGCTACAACCTATAACGCCACCAGAAGTTCGTGAGTAGGGTGAAGTTGCCATCAAAACTACTAAGGTTCAAATCGATACTGTAGTCAACTTTTTGAAGATATAATGGAAGTGTGGGCCTTGCTGCAGGAGGATCCACATATGTAGAAAATTGAAGCTGAGATCAGAGACAAGGAACTACAGTTTGTTGAGCTTAAAGCCATGATGCGGAAGTTAGCACCTATGCAATGGTTTGCCTGTCTCCAGGAAGGAAGACTTCTGTAGGGACATATCAATGAACTATGGATAAAGGCACAAATCATCTCCAGGTAGATGCAACCTTGAGAAGATGAGGCCCACCATCTTTCACAAGAAGTAGAAAGCAAACTGAAAAGCATGCAACAAACTCAGAGGACAATTGGCCTTGCAGCAGAGGGGCTGACGACAGAGAAACTCGTGGATGAAGTGCAATAGATTACAGAAAAATGCAAAACAATTCTCAATCCATTGTAAACTACCAACAAGGGCTTAAAATCTAGTGTCGAGGATGTACAAACTAAGTGACTCGAGGAAAAGTCACATCTTTGTGTTGGGGTCCTGTTGGGTAGGGCTCCTCTAAGTCTAAGTTTTTTCCAAAGCATGTAAAGGCTCCACATTTTGAGGAGCAGAGCACAATTAGTCAGCATTCTAATAGTAAAAGGGGCTTTAGGGTGGGTGAAATCCCCTTCTTTTGTAAAGGGATGGGATTACTTAGAGGATTTTGAGCTCCACCCATGGTTTGTGACCATGGTATTGTAAGGGTAAATGCATATATAAAGGGATGTTTTAAGCAAGTCCAAGGCATGTAATGTATTGAAAAAACACTTTTGAGTCTATTTTTGTAAGATATTTCTATAGTCAGGCAAAGGGGAAGGCTCCTGCAGTTGTGTGTGTTGAGACCTTGGTAAGTCTATAGCTGAGTGCACAGGTCGCTATAGTTGTGTGCACATAGCTAAAAAGATTGTATTTGAAAAGACTTGACTAATAAAGAAGAATTTTGAGATAGATCTATGTAATTTCTGTATGTTCACATAGTTTCTATGTTTTATTCTGTTTTGAGTTCATTTTATATATATTTCTTCTATAATTGCATTGCAAAGGTTCAGACACTGTTTTATATGATGAATGATGCATGTTAGTATAGTTTCGTGAAGTTTGTTAATCTGTTAAAGTATAAAACACTTTATTATTGTAAGAATAAGGTTAAGAGTTCACGAAGGTCATATTAAGACCTAAACTGTTAAGAACCTTACAACGACACTACATAGTCCCCCTAGATGCAGAAACCTAGTTCTAGCATCCCCAATATCACTTCATGTGAGGTTGTAGTCTATGCAAGCAGATTGCTGCTGAAAGGACCATTGGTATAGGGTTTTGTTAGTTAGCGTAGGTAACTATGAACCTAGGTCTAAGCCCCTGATGCCAACACCTTTGTACATTCATTTGAAAATAAAAACATGATGAGAGCCATACAATAAGTCTGTCATAAAACATACTCATAAGAAACATATAACCAACAAAAATAACAAGGATATAACAACCATAAAATCCACATATAAGCCAATACATTTACACATGAAATACTAAGGAGAGCAGAAGCTATTATTAATAAATGTGAAATCCAACTAGGTATGGTATTTCCACAAACCACTCGACCATGTATTGGTGGAACCAAATATTTATTTCATATAATCACCCTCATGCCATATTCCAAGCATGAATGTGGGACTCAAAACCAAACCAAAATAGGTTTCCTCAGGCTTTACCACAATCCCGCCAGATCAATAGGCCCTAAATAAGCGTGGATTCCACCAGATGTTTCCACCTACACCGTTAGGAATTTTCCTGTCTCCTAGTATTTAGGCTTTACCATATATCCTCCCATACAATAGTCGAGGATTCCTAGGCCTAATCAAGGCTTCACCCTCCAGGGTTTACCATATATCCCACCATTCACCAGTTAAGGATTCCTAGGCCTAATCAAGGGCACATGCCTCTAGGATTTACTGTATACCCCAACATACATTGATTGATGATTCCTAGGCCCACCAAAGCATACAAAATATGGCTTTACTACAATCCTAATCTGGTCCAGGGATTCCTAGGCCATGTGTTCTTTCTTTTAGAGACAACCTCACTCAGTTTTGAAACCATCCAACAATCTAGCTCAACCAAATAAAATACAACCCATCACACCATGGCTATCCAAAAATGGAGATGAAGGTTGAAGAACATTATCACACCTAGAAAAACCCATGCCAATGACGGCAACAGAACCAAATACATTCATGCATGTACCATGCATTCCAAAACTAGTAAGTAAAGCACACATGCAAATCGATACGTGCAAATAATCCCTTTGTAGCTACTTGATCCTACTCTTTCTTGCTTGATCTTTTCCTTCTTGGTCCTTCCTATGCTTTCCTTGATCCAATGCTAGAGTGCTCCAAGAAAACTCAATTCAATAGTGTGTGAGATAGAGAGAATAGAGAGAGAGCTCCAAATGGAACTGACAAAAAGGTACCAACTGATCCTCATAAGCCTTTTCATGAATGAGGCCTCTATTTCCTTCAATTTTCCATTATTTTCCTTCACTTTCCTCCTCACATGAAACCTATGACCTTTCACCTTACTTTTCTCCTAATTTCCATTATTTTCATAAATAAATTTACAAAAATGGTATTTTTCCTTTCTAAAGCCTTTGCCTTTGTCAATTTCCCTTAGCCATAGTAAACCAAATGAACGCCCACACTAGGATGTTTTTCACAACACTTGGCTTGGAATACATGTCCCATAACCTTGGTTATTATTTTTCCTTTATTAACTTTATTACATGGAATTTTGACCAGGGATGCTATAGAACGCTCCCCCTTGGGGAAACACCGTCCTCAGTGTTCAATGAAACCTACAACCATCAACACTACTGAAAGAAAAACATACTTCCCATGGACCTCAATAACTTAGCTCGATGTAGTATTTATAATGATAAACCTACTGAGAAGCAAACCAACATGACAACATAACAACCATAACAACATGACACCCAAACTTCTTATTAGAGCTTTATACCATAGCTCATGGCGATATTGACATCCATATACATATTTACATATACTAGAACATCACACCAAAACATATACCAAAAACATTCGCTCAACCAATGAATAGAGAAGGATACATAGGCCACATCTGATCCACCATCTCCCATGTAGCTTCATCAAGCCCACAGTGCTTCCATTGCACTTTAACCTACTTGATTTCTCAGTTTCAGAGCATAAAATTCCCCTTGAATATTTTCGGGTCTATCATTGTCAACACAACTAAGTCAAATTAACTTATTTAACCCATACAAGTTTTCTTGTGATGTGGAATTACAATTTTTCTCCCAATTTAATTCAAGGGAAAATTTAATCAAGATTTTTCTTATTGCATTTTCAATAGAAATTTTAGGTAAGGGAATTGGAATTTTTACCCTTTCTAATTCTCTTTCAACATTAAGGACAGTTGGAAAATAATTTTCTGTAGAATATTTCTCTTCTAACTGATTTTGATGTTGAACAGATGGTGTTTCAACAACTTTCTCTTGAAGTTCATCAAAGGTAACCTTTTTTACAAGACTACCAAGACCTTTTCTGGGCCTTAGGTCATATATTTTATTTAGTTAAGCAATGAGAAACTCAAAAAAAGCTTGGTATTTGGAAACTTGAGAGGATTATTTATTTTGAGCAAGAGGATGATCTTGACTGATAGAGACAATATCATTTTGAGAGAATGGATCATCAAAATAATTAATCTCATTTGTGACAACTGAGACTGATTATTGATGGTCTTGGTCATCAATCATTAAAGGAGATTGAATTTGCTGGTCATTATTTGGTCTTTGCAAAATTTGTGGCTGGAAAGGCCTTCTATATTTTACTAGTGGTCTATTTGCAACCTATTGGGCTACTATGCACTGGATTTCCATTCTTGAAATTTGATTGGACAAATTTCTTAATAATGAGGTTATTTCATCAATTTTGTGTTCCTCTTCTTTATTCTTTGATGATAAAGTATTTTCTTATCCAACTTCCATTTTCCTTTCAATTTTTTTTGCTTTTGATTTTAATTTCATAGATGACAACATGTTAGCCTCTACCTCAATTTCACTACTCTGCATATCTACTAAGGTTTCAAATTTTCATTCTCTAAGCATTACAACAAAATCATCATCAAATTCTTTAGAAAATATAACTTTAGCTGCAGTGGCTCAGGGCTTCCAATCTGGTGGCATCTTATTGTAAATTTTATTAAACCTTTTAATAAACCCAACAACAGATTCTCCAGGATTCCTTCTCAAATCTTCAAATTTTGTTAAATAATACACATGATCTTTTTTAATTCCCCATTGATTCTTGAAGATGTTAGTTAATTTAGTCCATGTATTTATAAAATTTGCTTGTAATTGTTTGAACCATATTCTAACATTTCCCTCTAATTATTGAACAAATAGTTCTGTATAAACATCCTCATTTTCAATGTTCATATTGTCTCCAAAATCAAGAAATGCAACCAAGTGATCTTTTGCAGATGGCCCCATTTCTCCATTGAATCTGGGAAAATGTTTCAAATACCCTTTAGGAACACCATGAAGTTGATTTGTTGATGGAAGTACTAATGTTGCATGCCGAGCTATTACAATTGTCCTAAATCCATCAATGGGGTGTTGTAATAAAATTGTATGTTTAGGAGAGAAAAATTTGCTTGAATATGACTGAGATGGAGTTTTAGGCTTCTTGAAAAACTGAGAATGAGCAACTAGCTTTTGAAATTCAGGTATAATTTTTTCTTGATCTTCAAAGGCTAAAGGATTTGTGTAAATGTTGATTTCCTCTTCAATATTGGTAGAAATAGAAGGAAAAGTATGTATAATAGAGGAAATAAAATCAACTAGTTTTAATTCAAGTAGAAGTTTAGGATCTTCTTTAGTATCAGATGGTTCTGAAAGGGAAGAAAGAAACTCAAAGGACTCAAGTTGATGGGATAATAAAGCATGGACTCAAGCTGATGGACTAATAAAGCATAGTGAAGATCTACTCCTTTAGATAGGAGTTCTAAAACTTTAGTTGGTAAATCTGACAATTCAACAAGGATTGGAGTTGATTGAAAAGGCTCAAGTTGTTACATTGCTTCAGGTGGAAGAGAGATAGAAGTAGATGTGGAAGCTTATAATCTACATCTGAGAGATGAAATTTTGAAAAGTCTCTCTAGATCTGATAATGGAGAGAAGAGCTCTGGATATGAATGTGATTTGGTATGCCTACGTGAAGCCATATTTGATATGTGAAGTTGCGAAGTGAAATATTTTAGTCTGCTAAGTTCTTATTCACCACTAAGAGGTAAGTCTGATCATTGTTCCAGGGAAGTAACTTCAAACTTCATTCCCTGACAACAATGCCAATCTGATGTTGTATCTTTGTAGACAGTTCTAGGTTGGGGAATTGTGCCAAAGCATCTAAGTAAGAATTTTAATTGAGTTGGAAGACTAGTTCATTGAACCTTTAATACTTGTATAACGTAAATATCTCTGAGAATTTCAAAGGGATGATTTTCATTTTTAATAGAATAAAATATTTGAATATATTTTGAAAGTGGAAAGGGAGAAGATATGTGATAATCAAATGTTCATAATGAATACTTAATTAATCAAATACAGTTGATACGTGGAGAAGAATTCTACAGCCAAACAATATATATTGAAGAGATGACAGAAAGAAACAATTTAAATATGCAAATGAACTTTTTTTTCCATAGAAAAAAATCGATAACCTTTTATTTAAAAAATGAAAAGTTACACTAAGCATATGCATTGAAGTATTTCCAGAAATTTCCCATTGGGCTCGAGTGCTTTTGCACACAATGCGACGTAGCGAGGCTACCGTGCATTCAGAGAGAATGAAAGAAAAATAAAAAGGAAACGGAGGGAAGGATGTAAAAACTGGTTCCAGGGAGTGAGTAGAAGACTCACACCTCAAGTTTTTCTCCCCTTCTTCTTTTCGACCTTACGCCACTCACCTTGGGAGGGCTCAATCATTGCTAGGACTAACTGTGTTTATGCTTTCTGTGGAGCTATATCCTTGTCTGAGTCTGAAGTATCTGAGGGGTGATGTCGTTTGATCCCTCCCATACTCAGATCCTCGCTTGTCTTCTCTGCCTGATTTGAATGGAGTTGTGAAACCTTGTTGGCTGATATGTTTTTCTTTTGGGTTTCCTCTTCTTGGGTAGGCTCAGTATTCTCTGTGGGGGTAAATTCCTCCTCTACCTCTGATTCATCGTCCTCTGAGTCAGGAGGGGGGAATTGTCACCCTTTTCTCTGCTTCCCTTTCTGCTTCTTTTTACTGTTTGCTTTCTTTGCTTCTGGGCATGTACTTTGCAAGTGTCCTGTCAGTCTACAGATTCTGCATCTGAAAGCAGTGTTTTCGTAGTCTATTCCTTGCAGCCAGTTTTGTTGCTTGTATACTAGCCTTATACTTTCCGGTAGTCCTTTACTTAGATCAACTTCCACATAAATGCGTGCAAAGGTGTAGATCCTCTCCTCAATCCTCTCCAGATTTGTTTTGATGTATTTCCCTATGTTGTTCCCAATTCCTTCCAAAACGCGTTCACTCCAAAAGTGAATAGGAAGGTTATATAGGCAGACCCAGACCGACATTTTGGAGACAGTCACTTTGTTTGGATCAAAATCTGGAAACCATGGGGTCATAAAAAGACCCGATGTTCCCCAAAACCAAGGCCCTGCACTGATGATTGTATCTCTGGCTTCCGTGGATGCGAACTTAACAATGAAAAACCCCTTGGAGCATAGATGTATATCACATTCCATGGTCCAACTGGTGTAGATCTAGTGAAATAGATCCATTGGCTTTGGCCAAAAACTGTTAAATCGACAGATTAGGGCCTGAGTTTCATATGACTTAACGTATTCTTCTAGTCCTGTAGAATCAATGTTGAGAGCTGGGGTTTGCCCTAACTGATCTACTATGTATGGCCTAGGTGTATGTCCACCTTGATCTGGAGGGAGCCCTGGATCTCTGTTACCTTGTAGGATGTTTTTGTAAGAGTAGCCTCCCTTGGGTTGTTGCTGAGTTTTCCCCTTGTCTCCTCCTGTGTTGCTTGGATGTTCCTAGGGCAGAGCACCTCCTCTCAGCCTAAGGTTTAAAGCAATGGTTGTTTCTGGGTTTATATTGTAGTTTTTCACGGTTCTGTTATCCTGAAGGGACCACCTACCACTGACCAAATGTTGGATCTGTATAGGGTATCCCATCAATGCCCATATTGTCTATTTCAACTGCATAATGGTGCTTTCTATATGTACCCACACCAGACTGGTTTTCCCCGTAGGGGGTTTAATAAAAATCTGAAAAGAATTTGATGTTACTTGTTGCCTGGGTTTTGGCTGTTCTAGCTGCCCATGACATTGCGTTGCCTCAAGATGCGAGAAAGGAGGCTGCCTCCGTGATATACATAGATAAGACCTCTTCCTTGCCTCATTCTAGATCTGGAGAAGCCAGGCTCGATCTATGGCTGTGTGCAGCGAGACTGTCTTCCGTCAGGGGTCCTTAAGGTGCTTCTTTCTTGCATGAGAATCTCTAATTTCTGCCTGGATCCAATTTTCTTTTGCAGGGATGTTGGTTTCGGCCGCTGACTATTCCTGTAGTCGGTCGAGTTCTGGTATCCCTGCATGTACAGTGATGGCCGGTATTTCAAGCATAGCCCCCCTTTGAGGACCAGAGCAAAGGTATCTAGTCCATTGAGAAATTGTGCCGATAGTGCGCAGGCACTCAACACGATGGCCAATGTGTATAGAAACCCCAGCACATCCCACAAACCACCTAATGTGCGCACCAGGACAGAGATCTCGGACGGACTGAGATGAGGGTGTTTGGTTCAAGTATGTGATCAAAGACGAGGGCACAATCCGCCATTCAGGTCTATAGGGGGGCCCAAGAATCAGCCCATCCGTCGTCTGGCTGTGCCCAAGATAATCTTGGTTTCCTTGCCCCACAGAAGCACCACAATGAGGGACATCAGTGGAACCCCAGAGTATGAAACCATGGCAGCTCCTCCAGTTCAGCGAGATCCGACCTGCTACGACTGCATTGGTAGCAAAAAACCCTAGGTCGAAAGAAACTTCACCCGCGCTCTCCATTTTTCCCTCCTTCAGATGCAAATGAACTAATTTAAAGAGACTGTTCAAATATTTAATCTCCATAAAGATGATAAATTTGCAGTGGGCTATCAAGGACGTTAATACTTAACTTAGCCTTACCCTAAATCCTATTTTACCTCGAATATATGATGAAAAACATAAATGAATACACCAAAAAGGCTCACATGAACACAAGTGTTGTTAAGAGTGAAGTAATAATCCTTTGATTATCTTCAAGAACTTTCAAAAGAGTGTAATAATGTCACTAGATCATCACAAGGGTTCAACCCTTCTTACTTCGAATTACAAAATATTTATAGAGTGTAATTCAAAAATATCTAAATCTAATATAATTCTTTTACAAGATATAATATTTATCGAAAATGATTTGGATATATCAAACAAATACAATATAAAAATAAATTTTTCTGAAATTGATTGCATATTCAACACACTATTCAAGGGTTTCGTTGATGACTGTTGTCTCAATATCTATTTCTAGTCCTTATTCTCCTCCTTTCATTGTGTTGGCCCTGAAAATGTGCATTCAAGTCATGTTATTCTATGTTGGTACCCTGAAAAACTGCATTCAGTTTTACTCGATGAGTTCGAGTTATTTGTCCCATATTTTATTATCTGCAATGGAAAATTTAATGCTTCATCAACCTCTGTGTACTTTTCAAAATTTTGCCTAGTCATAAATAAATGTTGGATTTCATTTTGGATAAATAAATCATATTCCAGGTCTTCAATGAATGCTTTACCACTGATGACTCCTTTGACTTTAGAAAATTTTGATCTATATGTTGCTATCTCATGTAATCTATGTTGGTAATTTTCTAGTGGAGTCAATTTGCCACTAGAATCTCTTAGAGGTGGAAGTCCCTTTTGGCGTAAGATATTAAATTTTCTGTTGAATTTCTTTACCTTCCCTTCTAAGTTTTGACATTTATTTTCTAATTGCAGCATTAAATTTATTTTAGTCAAAACTCTTCTTTCTTCTAGGATTGTATTAGTCCTATCTTCAATTCCTAATTCCTCTAATTCTTCTTTGGTCTTTGAATTTAACACTTTTATTATCATGGTTGCTTCTACTGGCTTGTGATCTACGTCTTCTTTGATTTATGTTATGGCTTTCATTGATCTTGTCGCCGATTCTCCTTATTCAAAGATAATCTCAATAGATGTATAGAGTCTAGTTATGTTGACTTGAGTGGGATGTTAGGGTCGTATGATTCAACAGATCAAATGATGATTGAATATGTTCTTTCAGTATATCCAATATTAAACAATATTGCATATTTCAAATGATTTCCAAAATATATATATATATATATATATATATATATATATATAATTATATATATATATAATATATATATATTATAGATAAATAAAAATAAAAATGAAAAGAGGGTATTGAAAAAAAAAAAGGAAAAGAAAAAATAGAATTAAACAAATGAATGATAAAAGGACCCCATAAAAGAAATAAAGTGTGAAAGTGATGCTGATTCAAATGCCACTGAAATGAAATAGTTTGTTTTGTAAAACATTAAGATGTTGTGTGCAGATTGTTTAGAAATGCCACAATCATCATTCCTTGTGTGAAACATACAGTCTAATCATGTTTAAACAAATTCAATTTCAGTTTTTAGATTAGAGAAAATAATTTGGCCAAATTGTTTAAACTTGGCTAAAAATAGTTAGGTAGATTACGTGAACAAATTGATCCAGTATTTTAATCTGGATCAATGAATTAGCATGGTTAGGTTGTAGTTAGATTAGATCATTTTCCCTATTAAAGAAAATAAAACAAGGGTTTGCACCTCTAAATGCACCCTTTGTTTATCAAAATTAACCTTATTCTAGGGGAAAATGGAAATGAAAGAGGTTGAAATAAACAAAATTCATGTTTTGGATCATCCTAGGTTTGGCACAAAATACATTTTATCAAAATTTTGGAGCTCATGTTATAAATTCATAAGTGAAAAAAATGCTTTTTGTGAACTGTTAACCTTTGGCATGATTGAACCGCAGATCTTCATCTCCAGCCAGATCAACGAAGATGAAGGCCTTTCGCCCCCCCTCACCCCCCCTATCTTTATCGGTGGAGGGGGGTTTGAAAAGGTGGTTTTCCAGTCTGACCCCACACCTACATGTCGCCCTTTCGCTTCTTCACACACCCCCCCCCTCACCATACCACATACCGCTCACCCCCCCTTCGAAAACTGCCTAACCACCGTTCCTTCCCTCCAACATTCTTCGCTCCCATTCTACAATTCCTTCCAAGACACCTGTCCCCCTATCCCCTATCTGTTATAGCATTTACTTACTGTGCCAAAACTAGCTTTAATCCCTCCAACGTCTACGCACCTGTAATGACCGTATTCCCAGTTATAATAACACCTCAAATGACCAAATTGTTTCCCTTTGCTGTATCTGAACTCCACTAAAATCCATGACTGACTCACCAATTTGACTGAATATGAGCAGAGGACTACCAGCTGCCATATCATATTCGCTATCACCATCAACCTTCCATTTTCATGCTTTCCCAGTCAATTCCATCCACTATTATATCTCTCTCTTCCCAAAATTTCTTAATATGGCTCGTAAAATTAAGACTGATACTAGTGCTAAAAACCCCATGATCCCTCCACCCATTGATCTGGATCACATTCCCTTGGTTGACAGAGATTATAAGATCTCAAAACCAAAGTGAAAATTTGATTTTTTAGAGTTGCATAATTGACTCAAAGATATTCACCTTAACCAAAGTGATGAAATCTGCCTCTTGGAATCAAATTTATCACTTTACATGTTTCCTAAAACACATTATTTTCTTGAATTTATTCTCAAATGCAGATTCAACTACATACCTAATCAGAGAACCATAATATCCCTGTTACACAACATTTTTTCACTGTCCCTGTACTCCCCGTTCCTTGATCTGGGAGAGCCTCTACAGTGAACCCCGCATGCTTTGCCTTCATGAAGAAACTCCCATTGTGTCCCTCTTCATGAGTAGATCAATTCCCTTTTGCATGAATTCCCATTAAAATTTTGTTTTGCCCACTTTACAAGATCAGCATTAATGACCTTTGTCTCCCCCATGTCGATGTGCAGATATTAGCACTATCCCTCGCGCCGACTGTGTACTCCCCATTCCTTGATCTGGGAGGGCCTCTACAGTGAACCCCGCATGCTTTGCCTTCATGAAGAAACTCCCATTGTGTCCCTCTTCATGAGTATATCAATTCCCTTTTGCATCAATTCCCATTAAAATTTTGTTTTTCCCAATTTACAAGATCGACATTAATGACCTTTGTCTCCCCCATGCCGATGTGCAAATATTAGCACTATCCCTTGCGCCGACTGGAGTGTCTGATCTACGTTCCAGTCGTGTCGGTCCTATTATAGAATGTTTTTAAATTAGGATCTGAAGCTTCCAGCTCTAGAAGCTTTGTATCAGAAGTCTGGTAAATGGTTTGGCTGGGTGGGGTCGAGAATGTCAGTTTGGGATCCTTTCCACTAATGATGGAATTAACTCAAGGGATAAGCCCTTCTCCCATGAGAAGAGGATCCATTTCCCATCCATTCATCCTATATAAACCTCCCTTCTTCCCAAGCACATGCTAGTGTTAATATTGGTGTGCTAATGCTATTTTGGTTTGGAGTAGACAGTAAGCTATTACTAGTTGTAGCTATCTAGTTGTGTGAGGGAGAAGTGTGATTTGGTTTGGAGTGAATCCTAAGGGGAAGAGCCTTAAAACTATTGTTGATTGAGGCCATCATGGAATGCTAGTAGAAGTGTTTGGGAACTTGGTCTTGTTAGAGGAGGACTGCAACATCAAGAAAAATGGTTTTAATCTCTCTTTGATATTAATATATGCAACTATCGATTGATTTCCTACATGACTTGTCATCTTATATTCATGGAAAAGGAAAACGTTTTTACTTTTGAAAGGAATAATAGATAAGTGTTTGCCAGGAAATTAGGAATTGGAATGCATTTTTCATTAGCTTATTTTTTGAGAAAGTAAGGTAGTGAAAGATCATTTCATTTTTAGTTGCTTGATTGTTTGCATTTGATTGAGTAGTTTCTACCCTCTCTAGTGTAGGAATTTCATCGAATTGAAAGGGTCTTGTCTCATTTAGTTGCATTTAAGGTTTTTCGAGTCACATCACTAAGACTTGAAAACTGAAACATAACTCAAGATCAACTTTAAAAAGAATTCACTTTAACCTAAGGCACATTTGAAATTAACGATCATATCTAGAAGGTCTAGGCTAGAGACATGTTTTTCCGTCTTTAAACCTAGTAGTTGTCGTTAGCTTCGGCATTAGACAGTGTTAGTACAGATTTGTGCTCCCCGTACCGTTGAGTATATAACAGGAGACCGCACTAGGCTGAAATCCTTTTATCCTTAGGAAGCCGATTTAGCCACCTTGCAAACGTGATACACCGAACACAACATTCGTGGATATTTCCTGCTCGTACTTCTCGGTTCGCGAGGAGGTATTATGCAGTTCACGGTTGCCTGGTAATCCTATTTACCTAGATCATCTAAAGCAGTCATTTGATATTTTTAACTCATTAAACTTAAAAGATAATTCGAATTTCGAGCACTTGTTCTTTCAAGCTCGTTTCCAATTGAAAGTGATAGAGTCATCTTTGTTTCTTTCTCGAGTCTTAAAAAATGAAAGAGCACCAGTCTTTTATGCCTCTTAATAATTGATTGCCCATGATCCAAAAAACCCTGTTAGTATTTTTCTGAGATCAAATAGTGAGTTTCCCTTAAAATAACATTTCAAAGCCTTGAAGTTAATTGTTATGTTAAGTAAGACAAGGTCATCGTGGCTGAACCATATGGTTAACCCAATTCCTCTTCCTCCCGTTTGTTTGAAACATTATCTAAGGAGCCATTTCGCGAGTTACCAGAGTCACTCGAGGACCAAGATGTTGAACTCGCAACTGTTCTGAGCATTCAACCTTTGTCATCTCGTCCCCTGCCTGCTTTCAATACTGGCCCAAAATCTCTGCACAGTCCCATTCAAACTCTAGAGAACTCGCTGACCATTGACAGTCAACTTGGATTGGTTATCTACCCTCTGAACCCTCTGTTTGACCCTGTTGTGATATCACCGCAGCGTCCTTACAAGCCATACGACTAGTAAGGTGTTCCTTTCGAACTATCCCCTCGTACTCGTTCCACCATTCATCATCATTTGTTTTCAGACATGGAACCCAAAGGCAATTCTC
>APFE030065933.1:185128-204943 GCA_000404065.3 Pinus taeda | reverse complement strand
CCTATAATGATGGAACTACCTCAAGGGATAAGCCCTTCTCCCATGAGAAGAGGATCCATTTCCCATCCATTCATCCTAAATAAACCTCCCTTCTTCCCAAGCATAAGATAGTGTTGATATTGGTGTGCTAATGTTATTTTAGTTTGGAGTAGACAACAAGCTATTACTAGTTGTAGCTATCTAGTTGTGTGAGGGAGAAGTGTGATTTGGTTTGGAGTGAAGCCTAAAGGGAAGAGCCTTAAAACTATTGTTGATTGAGGCCATCATGGAATGCTAGCAGAAATGTGTGGGAACCTGGTCTTTTCAGAGGAGGACTGCAACGATAAGACAAATGGTTGTAATCTCTCTTTGATATTAATATATGCAACTATTGATTGATTTCCTACATGATTTTTCATTTTACGTATTCATGGCTAAATGTTTCTTGACTTGTTAAGTAGGCTGAATTACAATTTGTCTATTGTCACGTTTTTTGTTTATTGTTGTTTACTTGTTTCAGGTGCTTGAAGAAGGTAGTGAAAGATAGTTGGAGCGAGCAAGCAAGGACATCATCAAATAGGTTAAGCAGATTGAGAGGTAGGCCCTCTTAATTGGTTCTAACCTGAAGAAATATTCCATAGAATGTATTTGTTGTGGCTAGACCCATCATTGGGCCAGAGGAATTCATTCGTGTCTGCACTTATAATTTTACTACACCACAATCTCCCACTGGTGAGGTTTTGTTTACAATTACCACCTAGTCCATCCAACAGATGATGCAGATTCCTCAAAATAGTACCTCCACTCCATTTTCAATAGAAGCCCTAAATGAACAGTACCAAAATCTAAACTTTCCCCAAAGGGCTAGGATTTTTTAAATTCCCCCCCCAGGGATACACAATTACCCAAGAAAAACCCTCCCTATCCATATTCAATGTTCCCAAAAAGAGCCAAGCAAATCATATCAATTCTTTCATATTTATTAGGTTACTATTCTAATGAATGGGTAGATGAACCCATCTTATATTTTTTGTCCATATTTTCCATTGAAGAAAAACCCTCAGTTGTGTTTGATTTTAGCCAATTTCTTTTTGATAGGATCCATGAACAATTTCTTAAGCTCAAAACTGAAGGAATGTTCATATATGCTTTTGTTTTAATGTACATGTTTTTATTCTTCCAAGTAGACAAATTCCCATTTGCAACGCAGAAACTCAATGATCAGGGGGGAACAAACTCAGCTATATTTTGGACCTCCATTCTAAGAAGAAATTCATAGGAATATACTTTCAAGGACTTCATAGATCAGTTTGTGCATCCAGCTACTTGATTTTTGACCAATGATACAGAACCTAGAGTTAGTCAAGAAATCCAGAAATTTTTACCAGAACTACACTGAAATCAGAGTATATGGGTGTGAGATGCTACCTTATAAGCTACCTAGATATATTCCAATGAGGATTTTTTCCTTAGAGTACATTAGGCAAATGATCCACTCTGATGAAGTTCATTTTGTTTTAGCCAAAAAAAAATCACAATTCGGAATAAAAAAATAGGTTGGACCTTTTATCTGAAGCAGCAAGACATTAGAGCAGGAAGTAGAGGAGATTCTAAAACAAATGAAATTTCCCCTAAGTCTTACCTAGTCATATGACCCATTTCAGATAATTTCAAACCTTAGGATGGAGCAGAAGACTACACGATACATGCATACTCAGGGACCAAAAATTGAAAAATATATGAACCAAGATCTATGGGAAGTGTTAATTTCATAAGCAAAGAGAAGGGAAAATGATACACATAAACATCAATGAACTTACAATTACATAGAGAAAAACACCATGAAAACATAGAGACACATGGATCCCAACAAGTGTTGCAAAACCCTGGTCTTTCCTTTGCCAAAAATGCAGAGATAGAATGTACAATGATGTGCCAAGCAATCCCAAGTGTCCAAATTTCTACCAAAATCCAACCCCTACACTATGAAATTCATAAAATATATACATTATCTCATCCTTGTACTAAGGGATTGAGCTCAACCATTTTCTTCAAAATAGAATTAGTTACATTAAACTTGGGCCGAATGTCTGAACATAGGTGCTAAAGATGAACTTGTATCTCCTAAACCATAACACCCGTTACAAAAATGAAAGATTCTTTTGTAGATAAGGTCGTGCGGGAGAAACACCTCTCTCAAATTTGGAAAATTCATTTCCAGTAGCTCATAATATGTTCCACAAACTCATCTCTAAAACAGAAAATCATTAAAAATTTAATTATGTGAAAATGAGCTGTAAAGATCTAGTCCCACATCCCAATCCATGACACCTGTGAATAAACAGAAAGAGGTTTTTGTTATATGGCTCGTGCTTACCAAAAACCTCCTTGGGTTTTTTAAAATTACTTTCCATCTGGTTTAAAATGGCTCCGTACTAAAATGACTAAAACAGTAAAAACAATATGAAAAATTTGCTTTGTTTTAGTGTAGGCTCCAAATATCACTGTATATCTCCCACATAGTAGCACCTGTGCATATACTGAAGGATATTTTTGTTATTTAGTATTTTATGAACAAAATTTTCTTTCACTTTTCAAAAATTCCTTACCATTAGTTCAGAAACTGATTTTGTACTAAACTTGTCATTGTGTGCAACAACTAACCTCGAAACATGCATAGCCAAGAATCACTCATTCATTTCTTCTAATACAGGAACTAGTTACGGGAGTGTGATATACCGTTGGAAAGATTTTTCCAAGCTCCTTCTGATGGAAACACTTGTGACATGTTTTTTTACTGAACATCATGTGAAAAACATCTAACAAAACCAGACATAGTAAGAGCTCATGTTGATCCCTAGTGACAGGCTGCGGAGACTAGAACTAACATCGGCTCCAATGGGGATGGTAGCTCCTTGGAGGTGCCAAGAGCTACTGATCTCTAGAAAGCAGACAGTGCCTCCTCCATTGGGCATGGATGGTCAAACAACTGCAAACCCAAAACAACTCATACCAATCCAAAAACATATACATACTACAACTTGTACATAAACAAATACCGAAAACTGAAATGCTGCCTCAAACAACTTATTTATGTACAAATCTAACCCACTTTGCTGTAAAATTGATAGATCAAGTAATTTTGTAATGCCATATCAACCAATCAAGTAACTGTGACAAGGATGCTACTTGAAAGTGCTTCAACCAAGACACAGATGTAAATGTTGACAACCATACATGCACATAACGAGTCTGGTTGTGTAAAAGACAATTTGATCTATCATTCAAACTGAAAAAATACTCCATATATGTTGCAATAGGATCAAAGAAACCAGACTCTGTTTGTTGCCATAATTCCTCAACACAAACCTCCAACTGTAATATGTCAATGCAAACATCTACGAGCAGCTCTATTGTTTCTTGTTTTGAAGGAGGGAGAGTTTCCAAGAACTTTTTGGGATCTTGGAATTCATATGATTGGATATGATCATTTAAATATTGAATCTCCTTCTCAAATTTTTCAACAACTAACTCAAAGAAACCAGTTTTATCTTCAGGAGGAAACTTTGGAGATCTCAAAAATTGAAGCACGATAATGAAAAATGCTTCATTAATTTCAATATCCTCTAACACATCTCTAACTTCTTTTAAAACTTCACAAAGCATAGGATCTGCCACATACCCTACCATTTTATTTTAGTGCATGAATGGATTAGTGAGCACTGGAATCTCTAGATTGAGTTAGAGTTGCCAAGTGAATGTTTCAGCCTTCATATGTGTCTGACTGTTGTCCACCATCAACAATTAGAGCTAACTTTATACATGTATTGGGGCAATTTGCAAATTAGATATTCTGTTTATAAGACTAGACCAGAGATTGACTAAAGTAGCTTTTATCTACTTGTGCTTATGCAAACCAAAAGCATTTCAAAGGCTACCTGGCTAATCTTCAGACTCCGTCTGTAGTCTATAAAACAAAGAACACTAACAAATAAATAAACTTTTCTTCCCCAGTATGGTCTCCACTATGTTAGGGCCTAGATTTACCTCAGGTTGAAAATGTAAGCTTCTAGGACCAACATCAAACCACGCTCAGCCTCGTAGCTAGCCCTATGAGGATAGGAGAGGGCTCTCTCCGGGTCAATCTCAGCAAAAGATAATCAGATGGGCTTGATATGATTGATTTAACAACTAATATTAGGCTAGGTATGAAGTGCAAGGATTTGATTTGAGTTTTTTTGGGGGGGTTTTTGTTGGAAAATGGAAAAGGCAAATTTGGGTCCGAGGATGAGGCACAGTTTTTGCAGAGGTCTGATTGGGGCAAGGAAGGAAAGTGTTTTGATGCTTTTGATTGAATGAATGGATGGATCAGACTGGTGAGGAGCCAAGGAGGGCAAGAGGGTCTCAAGAGTCCTCCTCAAAGAGATGAAAACATTGAAAATTAAACAAAACTAAAAGGCAGAGCACAACAGTCCAATGAATTCTACCTTAATCTCTCATTTGTTTAATTTCAAAAGAAAAGAGAAGGGGAAATGATACACATAAACATCAATGAACTTACAATTACATAGAGAAAAACACCATCAAAACACAGAGCCACATGGATCCCAACAAGTGCTGCAAAACCCTGGTCTTTCCTTTGCCAAAAATGCAGAGATAGAATGTACAATGATGTGCCAAGAAATCCCAAGTGTCCAACCTTCTACCAAAATCCAACCCCTACACTATGAAATTCATAAAATATAGACATTTTCTCATCCTTACTAAGGGATTGAGCTCAACCATTTTCTTCAAAATAGAATTAGTTACATTAAACTTGGGTCGCATTTCTGAAAATAGGTGCTGAAGATGAACTCGTATCTCCTAAACCATAACACTTGTTACAAAACTGAAAGAGGTTTTTGTATATAAGGTCATTCTAGAGAAAAAAATCTCTCAAATTTGGAAAATTCATTTCCAGTAGCCTGCAATATGTTCCACAAAATCATCTCTAAAACAGAAAATCATTAAAAATTTAATTCTGTGAAAATGAGCTGTAACGATCTAGTCACACATCCAAATCCATGACACTTGTGAATAAATTGAAAGAGGTTTTTGTTATATGGAACGAGCTTGAAAAACACCTCCTTGGGTTTTACAAAATTACTTTACATATGTTGTAAAATGGCTCCACACTAAAATGACTAAAACAGTAAAAAATATGAAAAATTTGTTTTTCTTTATTGTAGGCTCCAAATATCACTGTATATATCCCACATAGTAGTGCCTGTGCATAAACTAAAGGAGGTTTTGGTTCTTGAGTATTGGATGAACAAAAACCTCTTTCACTTTTCAAAAATTCCTTACCATTAGTTCAGAAACTGATTTTGTACTAAACTTGTCATTTTGTGCAGCAACTGACCTCGAAACATGCATAACCAAGAATCACTCATTCATTTCTTCTAATCCAGGAACCGGTTACGAGAGTGTGATATACCATTGGAAAGATGTTTCCGAGCTCCTTTTGATGGAAACAGTTGTGACATGTTTTGTGTTGAACATCATGTGCAAAACATCTAACAAAACCAGACATAGTAAGAGCTCATGTTGATCCCTGGTGATAGGCTGCGAAGACTGGAACTAACAGGAAGAAACACTTTACAAGAGGAAAAGGAACAACTTCTAAAAAGAACCACTTCACATATTCCTACTCCTTAGGAAAATATAGAGAAAAGACCAAGAGAAGAAGACTCACCTTCAATCACAGAGGTATCAACAAAGGAGTTTAAAATCTATACAAAAAAAACCAAGAAGAAACCTACAACATGGTTTTTAGAAGAAGAAGAAAAAGAAGGACCATCTACCATAATTCTGAAAGGTCCATTGTTTCTACCACATACAGAGGATATATCTAAAGGGTCCCCAACTTCATCATTTTCACAAGCCAATCCAGAAACCACTCCAACATCATAAATTATCCATAATAAGAAAGATTTAAACATTTTTTAAAAGTATAAAGAGATCAAGCAAAGAAATGAACCCCTCAAGCACAACACCTACACACGGTTTTGAAAGAAAACTTCCACCACTCAGCAGAGGCTTATGTCAACATTCAACACAAAAAATGGAATAACGTAGATGGAATTCTTGCAAGCACAGGTCCCCCATCCTCAATCAACAACATATTATAATCAAACCACATTTGATTTTGAAGCAAAGTATGTCCATCCTTTAGACCAGATGGACATGCATAGGAAAACTAGAGAGATGGTTTACTCCACATTCACACATACTGCAATGATTGTTGTCAAATTGTAGGTTTCTATAAATAATATTCAATCTCAGCTAAACCTTGAGAAGGTTTCCTCTTTGGCTAAGGATAATAGAATAAAATCATTAGAATATCTAGTTATCAAAGCAGGGTATGATCAAAGTAACATAAAGGTAGTAGAAGAAATCATCTAGCTTCTCTCATAAAACAATTATAATATCTAGCTATTGAAGATCCTCCAGCCGAGGAAATGAGAGAAGCTGAAAGTCAGAAAGAAAATATGCTCATGCTTATCATTGAACAAAATGCTCAGATAAAGGAAATGGAGGTAGAGATAGACAAACTCATCAATGAAACATAACAGAATTCTCAGCTTGCTTTGGTACCTCTTGATGCAATGCCTCTAGCATCAATAATTCAAACATGAATTTCTACATAAGCTATAACAGCAGGAGTATCTACCTTTACAGCACCCCCTGCATCAACTTCAGATGATTCTATCAAACTAGTCCACACAATGGAAAACATGTCAATACAAGGAGAAGAAATTAAAAAGTTGTGGAAGGATGTAAAGAACCTACAAGAACAAAAAACTAGATATGAAAACTCTCTCCTAACAGAAGTGCAGAAATCCCAGGGACTTACCCAAAGAATACAATAAATAGAGAAGGACACTACCATGGGTAATAATTTGGCCCAGGTTAAGGAGAACATCAGGAAAATGATAAATGAAGCCATGATAGAAATTTGACCATCCATCCATAACAAAATTGACCATCCATCATATCATATTTGAGCAGAAGGAATTAACTGAGAAATCTAGTGAAGCTATTAAACAAATCAAAGAGGATTTGGGTGTTAAACCATGTGAAGCTACAAAGCTCATTAAATTTCGTAATTCCAAAAATAGATAGGAGCTAGAAGAACTAGAAATCGAGGACAAGACTCAGACAATACTAGAGGTAAAAAAGGTGTTAAACAAGAGAAACTTAATCAGTGAGCTGGAAGAAAAATGTCAAGTTATGGAAATTGGTGTACAAAGATTCATCAGCAAATTGGAAGTGCTCTTAAAAATGGACTTCCCATCTTACTAGTGATAGATGACAAGCTCAGTACATGGCCTGATTACAACCAAAAATTGATGACCATTGCGAAAGATAGTACTAATTTTACAGGAGTAAATGGCAGCATGACAGGGAAGGCATTTCTAGAAGCACTAGCACATGATTTAGACATCTAGCGTGAAATTAAGTATATCTTTATTTCCAAGCCAACTTTTTGAAAATACAGTGAAATGGATGAAGACTACAGAAAATTACTTAAGATGTCTATTCCAAGTGAAGAATATTGGGATAAATTGTGCGAGTTACTGGAGTAAAAATATGATTTTATTTTTAACACAGGACCAATAGCGCAGAAAAAATTTAAGGGCCAAATATTCAACAATTCCACAAAGCTAGGGATACCAATCTAAGCAGTTTTAATTTTCCTATATTTTATAGCAACTAGATAGAATTCATTTTAGAATTTCCTAAAATATATCCTCATCAATTTTGACAGTATATTTTGTAAATAAACTTATAAATAATTCTCTTTTGGAAGTATTGGGGGTTGGTTTTTGTACAGAAGAAAGCTATTGTATATTTTTCAAGCCTCAGTGGACTTATTAGTAATACAAAAATCTCTTTCACAGGATTCTTGTGTTAGATTGTTGGTGAATTTCCTCTATCTTTTTAAGTGTTTATATTTCTTTGTTTACCATACACATTTGTTTCTTCATCTGAATTATTCAATAGAAAGTTGAAGGACAGAATTTGTTTAGATGTATACTCTGAGCCTCGCTATGAATAATTTCAATGTTTTCAACTTAGATTAAGTAAAATAATTCTTACTTTCTCTTTACTTAATTGAAATCTTTTCTCTTCTTCTTACTCTTTTCACTTAAAATTAAAGAATCCAATTAGTTTGGCTACCTCGCCCTATGAAATCTATCTGCAAAATACTAAAATTGATCCATGCTTTAAGGAACAGACTCCATATCCCAATGGTAATCTAGACATCAACCAACCATACAATTCAAACTAATTCACAAATCAAACCTTAAACTGCATAACTAGCCTAAGATCTAAAAATAAACAAATCTAAATTTTATAGAGAGATCCTTCTCCGAAGCTGGTAGGGCTAGATCCCATCTTCCAAACTGGTTTTGTGGTTACCTTTATAGTTTCTTTAACAACCTCAAAAATTACAGAGTGCTAATAGGGGATTGGACCCATGTTCAGAGTTAGTTGCACTATCTAACAAAACCCTACACTACTAGCCATTTCGGCAACAACCCGTGTAACGTAGGCTGCAGTCTCACCCGAGGTAGTATTGGGGGATGCTAGAACTAGGATTCTACATCCAAAGGACTATGTGATGTGTTTCTATTAGATTTAGGGCTTTATTCTAACCTTCACGAACCCTAACCCTTAAAACCCAAAAATTACACTAACTAACAGATAACATATTCAAACCCTTTGTCGATTGTTCTGAACATTCATAACATCGTGTAAATAAATAGATCTACTCCTTTTGCACATCTATTGAGTAATTTTCATGATAAATTGCAGTAAACAGAATGAACATGCAGTAATTTCAGAAGTAAACAATAACACACAAATACATAGATAATGCTCGAAAACAACCTTTATTATGCTTAGATATTCAATTACAGACTCTTCCAACCCTGCACACACAGCTACAGGGGCCCACGCACTCAGTTGTGGACTTACCAAGGTCTCCGCGCACATAGCTGTAGGATCCTTCTCCTTCGCCTCAGTACAGAAAACAAATTTCTATCTCTTACTTAGGTCATTTACCGATAGATACCTCTTATGACTCTCTATGAATTATTTTTATATCATTCTCTATTATAATATCATGGTCTATGAACCATGGGTGGGTCATAAAACAACTTAACTCTTAATAAACTAAGGGGCTTTGAACTTCCTAAATCCCCTTTGACCCTATCAACCTACATGTTTTTCTCCTTAAAATTCAGAGAATTTACAATATTATTAAAACTTTTACAAAATCTAACCCCAGGGGATCCTATCCCAACAAGCCTCCAACACAATGTCATGACTCATCCTGATTCATTCTGCTAGTGTTGCCTCGATCTCCACCTACAGGCCATTGAATTCTGTCTTTAATGCTTGAAGATTTGATGCTCCCTGCCCAGTGGCTTGATGAACCTCTTCAACCAGTTTCTCGGTAGTTGGACCTTCAACTACAAGGCCCATGGTTATCTATGTTTGTTGCATAGCCTTCAACTTGCTCTGCACAATATGTGTCAATTGTATTGCCTCATCAACCCAGGGCTGTGTCCCTGAGAAAATGATCGATGTCCTATGTTGCAAATCATCATTCTAGGCCTGGATGAACTTTCCCTCCTTCATTTTGGTGAACCTTTGCACTGGGGCTAAGGTCCGCGTTGTATCTTTGATCTCATCAAACTGCACTTGTTTTCCTCGGATATCTACTTTGATTTTCTTTAAGTGTGGATCCTCCTAACACGAGGTCCACATCTCCATGGTCTGTTCAAACAATTGGATGTAATCCTTTACTGCGGCTTCCAAAGTAGTCATATCCACTTTAATAGCAGCCTCATGCTTCTCTCTGACTTCTGGAGGATTAGTTGGTTGCAGCTTAAGTTGAAGCTCAGATATCTGTAGCTGCAGCTCAAAGCGGACCTTACCAATTTCCTCCTTTGACTCCTTCACCATGGTAGCTAACCTCTATATTCTTTCTACAAAGGCCACTTCTACTAGAATATGTAGATTGGGAAACTCACTCCAAACCTGTGCGATCATTGCTTCCAGCTGCTGACTACGCATAACGATCTCTTCCCATTCTTTGAGTGTCTGCGCATTTTCCTCAAACATTTTCTAGTTGTTGCTTTTGACTTCATTGGTAACTAGTAATTCCCATTGTTCTTAGACTCTGAGCTCATCTGAGATGCCTTGATGCAGCTCATGCAAAGTCTGAATGGGGAGCCATGAGGTTAAGGCTCAAATTCTTCAGATGCAATAGGTGTGCCCTATCCTCTAAATCCTCAACGTGCAAATATTCATCTGGTAACTATACTACATGAAGCTATGTGTTGATCTATGCTATTGAAGTTGTCCTTCTCACTTGTTTGAGGCTCTCATGCATCAGCCTCACATGTCCTATGCTTGCTTAAATTACCCTTGTCTGGACCTGAAATTCCCTCAGGCCTTGTTGTACCTTATCCAAAGCCGGATGGTATTGGTCCTCAATTTGGTTCCAAATAGTCTCTATTGCATTATGGACCACATCATCGGTCTCTTCAAGGTCCCCCTTCGTGAGGACCAATGGTTTCGCGCTCGCAGACTTGTTGGACTTCTTCTTCTTAGGCAGTCTCGCAGAGCTTCGCTTATTCCTCCTCTTAAGTATGAAGGGGGACTCCAAACCTACACCCCCTTCCTCTTCATCCAGATTTTTGACCTCCAGATCTATGTGCTCTGGTTCATCGAGGTCAATAGTGACCTGCAAAGTTGCTACTTTTTGCTTTAGCACATCCATCTCTTTTTTAGAAACCTTTTCTTTTGATGCTTCTCTCTCCTTTGTAGGGGCCTCTTTCTATTGCGTGGATTTTTCTTTCACCGTGGCCTTTTCTTTCATAGAAGCCTTTTGTGCTTCTTTCTTCTTATGTTTCTTTGTCTCTATCATAGTTGCACCTTTGACAGTCTTACTGGTTCTTGCACCTGCGTCAAATGGGGTGAGCCAGTTGCTCGACCATTTACTGATGACCCCCATAATATCATTTTTGGTGACCAATTATGGAAACTTATTCCATGTACCCGTGGCATCTTCCTTCACGCAAATAGACAGATTATGAAAATATGCCTTGAAATCAGCAATGCTAGCATAGTGTACATGCAATCTTGGTGATAACCTCGGTCATTGGTTGATCACCATCCTCAACTCAGACTCGAAGAGGACCCAAAATATGTTTGTCCTAATCACGTGCTCAGGGTCCTTCGTCACCCATAGTGAGGTGAATTTCATAGCCTCACATAAGTCAGGATCATGTTGCGGTAACTGACTCTCCTCGACAAACCTCCATGCCACTAGGAAAATCAACAGAAGCAACCACGCATAGTGGAACTCCTTGTCATCATCCTAGGCTTCCCGACAAACTTCAAAAAACTCGTGAGATAAATACTTAGCCTAACTATATTGGACTCCTTTGGCGCACTGTGCAACCAGATATACTACTAGCGCCAACACTTCATCAACGTGACACTTCCTAGTGATCTTCCAGTACAATATTTGTGCATCAAACTGCATAATTCCATCTCATATGTAGCTAATCGCATAGCCACGTGACTTCTTCACCAATCAAAAGTCACTCGACATCTGGTCTTCCAACTTCTTCTCCTGAAATTTTCCCACAAAAGCATTGGTAGGTTCTACTCCTTGATACAACAACAATGTTATCCAGTGAATCATCATATCGGTGATAGGAATGGGCCCTCCCAACCAAAGGCACCCATCATGAACCAACATCAGTAATAGACGCAAACAAACAATGTTAATGTTGCTGCAGCTAAAATGTGGCACCCATAACATGTTGAGCAGCCCCGTGTGCTCAAGTCTAGCAACCCACTTCATTGGCTCGAGCCATGTAACATCTGAATCCTCATAGTATAATTTCTTCATATATTTGTTGGGTTCCACATGTGGGAACTTTGCGTGCTCACCCAGGTCCTAGTCCTCCATTTTCAAAATCAATATCGTGGCCTGTAGATTTCCCTCAAAAAGTACATTCTTTGATAGCAATGGTGTGGAGACTTGGAACTTCGTCAAATTCGGGCCTTTAGTAACTTTAGCCATGGATTTCCTAGGGGATACATAAGGTGGTAGTCGGGTAATCAGCATGGCTTCATCTACATCAATCTCTTTGATCCCCATAGTTAACTCCTCCTCATCTAAGCCCAAGGGTTTCATCGGCCACTTGGTTTTATCCATGTTACCCTTCTGTCAGACCTCCATTGGAATCTTGCGTGGCAACTACCGCACCAGTGCTTGCTGGGGTTTCTTTTGCTTCTTTTCTCTTGCCACGGAGGTAGTGGGTTTAGGCCTTGGCGACCTAGGTGTTGTGGTAGGTGCGGGTCAGGTGGGGTGCAGTGATTCTCTTCCAGGATATTTTGCACTACCACTCAAGCAAAGTCACCTCCCACCCAAATCCTTGTTGAGAAAACTTCTCTCGAATTTATTTCCAATCCCCTCCAGACATGCAGCAAGTATCTTGGCACAAACTAAAGTGTAAAAGCTCAAGGAAATTTCTCAAGAAGAAAAGTGTTAGAATGTGAAAAAGCTCAAGTAAATTTCTCATGAAAGTGCATTTTGAATTCAAATTCATCTGTTCCCTTTAGAACTCCATCACTAATGCACTTTTGGCAACAGATTTCCAAATATATTCTCCTTAAAGGCTCTCCCCCCACTCCCTTTAATGGAAAAATCACCATTCGATCATCTACAATGCTTCCAATGGTCACTTTTTGGTGAGGCTGCGTAGGACTCACCATGCTAGTGCAACTCCTTTGTCACAGTTCTCCTCTACGCCTTTCTTCCAATCATCGCATAACCCTTTGCTTCGCTAAACTGTCCTTCTACCAACATAGTTTATAGTCTTGTACATCCTTGCAACTGCCTGGAGTACTAAGATTGTCCTGCTTCCATATAGTCATTCCTCAGGGGTGGGAACACCCCTATACAACTTCAGTTGTCTCCCATTGATTTTCCCTAGAAATAGCTCATTGTTCAGCTTAGCAAGTTGAACTGCACCTCCATCTTTAATCTCCTTGATGATATATGGTCCCAACCAATGCATCTAGAATTTTCTGGGAAACTTCATGAACTTACTATCATAAATCAATACTAAATCTCCACTTTTAAGGTGCACTACTTAATGTGGTGATCATGGCACGCCTTTTCGCAAGCCTTCTGCACCTATTGATGAAAACATGCTAGGAAGCGATCTTCTTCTAACCCAACTATTTACACGAGGCGTTCTTCCATAGTTTCTTGATCTGCCATTTCTGTGACTCCAACAATTCACAAACTGGGCACAATATACTCCATTGACATTACTACCTCTTTTCCATAAACGAGCCTAAACGATGTCTACCCAGTCAAAATATTACAGGTAGTTCTATATGCCCAAAGAACAACTGGTATGTGCACATCCCAATCATTCCTATTTTCATTGCAAATCTTCATCAAAGCGCATTTCATACTTTCATTAAAGGCTTCCACTGTACTATTCGCTTGAGGATGATATGACATGGTTTTTTTATAGTACATCTAGAACTCTTCCAGTAGAGCAAAAATCGTTTCATTTAGGAAGTGAAAACCCCTATCACTCATCAAAATATTAGGACAACCAAACCGAGACAAAATATATTCAAATATGAACTTTGCAACTGTAGTCATGCTACAATTCTTCATAGGCTGCACCTCAACCCATTTGGTCAAGTATTCAATTGTTGTGATGATGTATTGTGATCCTGTCTTCTTTCCTGGTGGCTGTGTCGGTCCCACAAAGTCTAATGCCCATTTATCAAATGCCTATAATGATACTTTCAGGTTTAGAGGCAATCCATCCCTTCGCAACGGCCTCCCTGTCTTCTGACAGACATCATATGCCCTACAACATTCCTTGGAATCCTTATGCATAGTTGACCACCATAGCCCCACTAGCAGGATCTTCTTTGTAGTTTCTCTGCCAACATAATGCCCTCTAGCAACTCCTCCATGTGCTTCAACAAGGATACTTTGTCTTTCATAATACGATACATGTATGCACAGAACTTCATCGGAACCAATTTTATACAAGTGCCTTGCAATAATGGAAAAATCTGTAGCACTGACCACCGACTCTTTCTTATACTTCGTCGTATACCCTTCAAGAGTTGTACCCATAGAGAAAAATTAGATGATCTCTACAAAATGTTCATCAACGACACGCACAACAAAGAGCTGCGCATCAGGAAATGCTTCATCAATACTTTAGGTTCTTCATCATTATCAATTCGCGAAAGGTGATCTGGTCTGGAATTTAATCTCGTTGACTTCACAACTATTTCAAAGTCATATTCTTGAAAGAGCAGCAACCATATGCAAATCCCCCCCCAACACAGGCTTGTTGACCAGGTACTTCAAATCGGAATGATCTGTGTACATTTTGAAGTCGAAACCAACAAATAATGGTTGAACTTCTAGAGTGCATTAGCCATCACCAATCCTTCGTACTCTGTGGTCGAATAATTCTTCTCTGCCTTACATAGCTTCCTGCTCCCGAATGAAATCAAATGGTCGATATTACCTATGCCTGGTTGGGTTAACACTACTCATAACACTATACAGGACACATCTACATGTATATGGAACACTTTCTTCTAATTGGGGAACACAAAAATAGGTGTTGTGACCATATTTTCCTTCAATACATCCAAGCTTTCCTGGCAATCATCATCCCAACAAAATGTCACATCATTATTCAATAAATTTTCCATGAGTGCAGTGATCTACGCATATGATTTTATGAACTTCCTATAATATCCTGTATGGCCTAATGTCACGCGCAACTGTTTGAAATTCCTTGGAGGCTCCAAATTGATAATCACTGCAATTTTTGTAGGGTCCACCATCAACCCCTTCTTACAAACAACATGGCCTAAGTGTATCCCATAAGGTACATAGAATATGCACTTCTTTAGGATAAGGGATATATGATACTTCTGATAAGTATCCAACATTAGGTGAAGACTTGCAATATTCCCTTTCACTAACCCAAGCACTATTCAATCATCAAAGTAAACCTCCAAAACCTTATGAATAAATTCTTTAAAAGTTGTGACTACCACCCTAGATAAAATCGAAGGGGCATTCTTAAGTCCAAAGGGCATAAGAGTATACTGAAAAAAACCCCATTATGTGGCGAAGGTGGTCTTGCTCCGATCTTCTAGCACGATCTTGATCTTGTGATACCATGAGAATCCATCTATAAATGAGTAGGCTTTTTGACCTCCAACATTCTCCAATACTTCAACTATCAATGGTGTAGGAAATGGATCATGGACACAAGCATCATTCAAATTCCTTAGGTCTACATAGATTCAGATTTTTCCCTTCTTCTTCTTTTCCTGAACCACCATATGACTAACCCAATTTGATTCCTCTACATGCTCAATAATCCCTACTGCAAGCATCTTATCTAGTTCTTCGTGCACTTTTTCCTTGTACTTAGGATTCAATTGGTATAGGCACAACTTTACTGGCTTCACATCTGGCTTCAAATTGGTCTTCATAACACCCATATCATCTACTATCCCCTTTTGATCAAAGAAATTTGTTGGGACAAGTCTTGATATTCCCATAATAGCTTCGTGACTTTTTCAAATGTGTCCTCATCACAGTAATCACCTATATTTGCGAACTTCCATTGTGCATCTGACCCAATGTTCACTTGCTTGATTTTCAATGGTTTTGAGATGTCAGGAACTTTTTCCTTAGGCCCCACAACTTCACACTCTCCCTTTGACTCAGGGATACTGATATTTCTTGAATTTTCCTCGCCTTCTTCAGTGGCCACATTGTATCATTCTAGAGCATGGTGAAACTACGTACTCTAGTCTGGTTGTACACATGTGACAAGTTCTTCCGGCATCCTGAATATTTTCGTTTCAATTTCCTGTAATGCTTCAGCAATACATTCAAACCCATCCTCAAAACTAAAGGTTAACATAAAATTTTCCTTCAAAACATCCCACTTTGTGGTTCCATGTTGCAACTTTGTTTCTAGATACTAGTTCATCAGGATAGTATCTAAAGTGTGGCAGAATATGTGAACTCATTCAGGTTATGGTTCCTCTCCCCATGCTCTCGTCCAACGAGCTAGATGCTTGTGCAAATCATCCTTCCCTTTCTACTTTTCAGTCATGCGAGTATTGGCATATCCAAACCATAGCTTCATCATCCTACAATATTCCTTCTAGTCTACAAAGTTTTTCTTATGCGTACCCCACCATGTGATAGGTGTAGCTCTTAACACAATGTCTAGTGTGTGGAACCGATGTTCCTCTGGTACATCCCTTTCAAATTTTTCCAAAAATAAATTTACGTCATCTAAGCCATCATAATGCGATAAATTTATTACCTCAATAGATATACATGGAGTGACTTAGTAAGCTTGTTGCGTCACAACATCAATACTTCATGCAATCTATTATGCCAATGCTTGAGTTCCTCATCTGAATCTAAGTTGCAGGAGTTGTCCTTCTCCCAAGTAATTCACCCATCTGTCATAGGGTTGATCCAATCCTCATCCCATGTAGTTCAATATCATCCTCCTAATAGTAATATCAGATTGGCTCAGTATACCACGCACCCTCAACTGGATCCAATAGAACAATCACTCTCAGTTCCTTCTTCTCAAATGTCATGTTGCGCTTCTTTAGGTTGATGATCGCATTCATATCAAATGCCCAATAAATTCCAAGCAACATTGGGTAGGGATTGTTGTCATCAACTATTTAGATTACTCGAAAATCAGTTATGGCACGTACCCCTTCAATATCTGCAGTTACTCCATGTAAGTGCTCCATCATAAGAATATTATGCTTGTTCACCATTCGTAGCTGAATTTGGGACCATTGTGGTGTTGGTTTTCCCATTCTTTCCCATGTCTGTTTAGGTAAGACATTCGCATAAGATCCCAAATCTAGGATCACCTGGTCCATTTCGAATTCTCCAATCTGTGTAGTCAATCTAATCTCTCGGCTAGTTCTTTTCTTACCCTTTTCCACTTTTTTCACTACACGTTGCTCAGGAAGTGGCTTACCCTTACCAGCGTAGTTTTCTATCTACTCTTGAAATCCCTCTACAAATTTTTGGTCTCTTAGGAGCTTCATGAAGGTCTATAAGAAATATGTTCGCAATGAAGGATCTGTTTCCTATGCAATAATGACTTCTTCAGGCTTCTTTGTTCGTGCACCCTAAGCCTTTGATGTGGAAGCACCTTAATCCGCAAAGCTCTTCTTTTCCTCCATAAAATTTTCCTTTACCTTATGCAGATCAAATACAACAGCCTTGCGCACCCATATACTTTCTTCTGGTTTCTTCCCTTTATCTTTCCGAGTAGTTATACCGCTTTGCATGATGATATTAACATGAGGCCCATCTTTGCATGGTTCTAATCTCATCATCTTGATATTCTATGTAGGTTGTTGGTTCTTCTTCTCTTGCATTTTCACGATGAGCAATGGATGATATTCTATAACATGGTCAAACTTTTGCGAATATTGATAAGAGTGGTGCATTGGGTTTTGACAATCTCACACAAAGTGGCCCGGTTCTGTTATGAATATAATTCATAAAAATTAGCTAAATAAAATAAATATTAATAGTTATAAAGTTTATTTAATTGGACAAGACGAGGTCGTCGACGATGAACCCTATAAATCTTGCAGCCGCTTCCCCTCCTTCGGCCGCCTTCGGGCTCCTGCTCAGCCTGGCGGATGAAGGTAATGAGTTTTCTAGTAATGGAGTGTGGGTTTCCTCTAGCTATTTTGATCAGACTGTTTTTCATTCTATGCTGTGAGCCCGCTGCAATTTTTTCGGCCTTGCTCGGTACGGTGGAGCTGCCAGTTTGCCTGCGAATGATGTTTCCTGTAACTGTCGTCCTCTTCAGCTTGAAGTAGCAGCGGCCAAGGGTGAACAAACAGATCTTAGTCTTGGTTCCCCTCAAGCTGGGGTTCTCGGAAGGTCCTATTTTATTCTGGTAGAATGCTCTGATTTTAATCATCAGAGCTCCTTCCGCACCCTGGAACAACCTAGATGGAGTAACTAGAAGCTCTGTGGTGCGGAGAGCAATAATAAACCCATTAACGCCAGGATAATCCCACTTTCTTCTCACAAACCCCTGCGGCAAGTTCAAGGAAAGACAGCTGTTCAAAGTCTTTGCCTCTTCTCGTCTCAAATCTGCAGAGGAAAGTGGATCTCTGACTTCTCTGCCTCATTTCAGATCCAAATCAGGCTTATCTCTGGCAAAACCCTGCTCCAATGGGTGAGCTCATCAGATCTAGTGCAGAACCTCAAGCATAATATGGAACATAAGCTGAGGATCCCCTTTGCAGCTCAGCGACTTCTCCATGAAGGTAAACAACTCGAGGATCTCTATCCCCTTTCTTTCTACATCATTAAGAGAAATGCCACCATTATTTTTTCCCTTCGTTTGAGAGGGGGCGCTGTAGGACAGTCATCCTCAGCCAAGGCTTTTTCATACAAGGATGTTGTCCATGCACAGAAGCAGGAGAATTTAGCTCCACCAATTCAGGCTCCCAAGCCTTTTCTGGTGGACAAACTAGAGGAAACCCCCTCCATTGAAATAGTGCACCCAACACTAGATGAGCAAATCCAAAAGTTTGCAGAGCATGGCATTATTTGCAGGTTCAATGGGCTATGGCCATGCACAGCAGACCTCTACCAGTGGATTCACTCTAACTGGACCAACAACTGTCAGGTTCTTTTCTGCTCAAAGGGCTTCTTCATTACAGTGTTTGCTTTTGATGAGGACTACCAGAAAGCTTTAAAAGCAGGGCCTTGTTTTTAGGGATCAACAAGTTTATTCCTCACCCCCTGGTTCCCATACTTTGATCCATCTACAGCAATCATCACCAAGCTCCCAATTTGGGTCAGACTTCCTAATCTCCCAGCGCATATTTGGCACTTTGCTGTTTTCCAAGGGATTGGCAACTCTCTAGGCTGCTTTCTAGACACATATATTTCTAGAGGGGAAAAGGGCCTATACACCTTTGCCAGAATTTGTGAAGAAATAGACATGAGCAAAGGTCTCCCTGACAAGATCAATCTCAAAATTGGAGACTTTCATTGGACTCAGAAATTGGATTATGAGAACACAGCCTTCCAATGCCACAACGGCCATCACACAGGGCACCTTCAGTGCTCTTGCCCCCTGTTGCTTGCCCAAAAGAAGAGAGCCATCCCTAAGCAGAAATCAAAAAGCTGGCAGCCTCAGAACCCTCCCCCCATGGACGATTTTGATTTTAGCTCGGATGAAGAGGAGGCCTGTGAGGAAGGAATGGCTGCAAAGATGGCACAGGATCCGCCCTCGGCTGAGCCTGAAGATTTGTCTGTCCAGCCATTCTCTCAGAAAACAATTCATGAATCATCTTCCTCGGATTCAGACAAGGATACATCTCAGCCAGCCCACCCCAGTTCACAAATCTTGCCAGTTCAGCAGCGCCTTCCTGAATGGGTCATAGTTGGTAAAAAGAAAGGGAAAAAATATCGCATAGTTGACTCTTCCCATGTTGGGTAGAATCCTATACCTGGCTTTTGCTCCCCTGTTCTTCCAGTTTCTTCTTGCTCATCTCTTTTCTCCTCTCTCTTCTTCTAGGAGCCGAGGTGGAAAATTTATCCTTTCCGGCTGCCTACGCTCTTGCTTCTCTTGGCTGTAACTTTTTGCTGTATCATATTCTCTCTTAATAGACTTA
>APFE030065933.1:167742-179267 GCA_000404065.3 Pinus taeda | reverse complement strand
TATAAGTAAATAAAATAAAATAAAAAAGAAGAAGAAAATAAAAGTAAAAGAAAAAACAAAACGGATACAAAATCTCATACCAAGTATATTTAAAACTTTTTACGTGGAGAAGCCCTTGGTTTTAAAAACAACCCATGGTAATAGCCCATGTTATTTTAAAACTTAAAGAAAAAACAGGGATACAAAAGCTCTTATGTGAAAGGTAAATATTACTTTTTACAGAAGGTTTTAAAAACAACCCATGGTATTTTAAAAGTTAAAGAAAAAACAAGGATACAAAAGCTCTTACATGAAAGGTAAATATTACTTTTTACAGGAGGTTTTAAAAACAAACCATCGTAATAGCCCATGGTATTTTAAAAGTTAAAGAAAAAGCAGGGATACAAAAGCTTTTACGTGAACAATAAATATTACTTTTTACTTAAAAAGTATTGTGAACATCGTGACCATTTCATATGAAAAACGTGACCTTTATATTTATTAAGTGGGGTGACATTAAAAGTTATCAAGGGAGTAATTAAGTATATAAAAGAAGGGACCAATTTATTATTTAAAAATAAAGTGAAACTATTATTATTATAAGATAATAAAGTTATTTTGAAAAAAGGGTCATAATATAAAAAATACATACATATATAGAAGGCAACATTATAAAGGAGAATTTTTTTAAAGGGTATTCAAGTTTTTAACGATCCACATTAAGGGAGAATATTGGAAATATATAGATATATATATAAAGGAGATAAAATAAGACAATAATTGAAAAAAATAAAAATAAATAAATTCCATACAAAGTTAAAAGAAGTGAAAAAAAAGAAAAAATATGGAATCCCTGAGTAAGGAACAAAAACAATCAATTGCAAGAGATATATAATAATTAATTACAATAATTGAGTGACATGGTGAGGAGAGAAAGAGAATGGATTCCTTCTTCCATTCTCTACATCCATCATCACTTCCACAGAATGATGTTATCCAGTGTACCGAGAAAGTGCAGCTAAAAGATCAAGAGAATGACAAAATAGTCAAAATTCAACAAAGCAAGGAAGTGTTAGAATGCGAACATAGAAATCTTGTGGATATACATTACAAAGAAATAATGGAAAAGGACGAAGAAATTTCTCGTCTCAAGGACCACGTCGAAAAATTACTGGCACAAGTGAAGAAGACTAAAGTCTCAAAGAAAGAACTCAAGCAACATTTATCAGATCAAGAAGAGGAAAATTTATGTTTAAAGAACCTTAATAAAATTTATTAGAACAAATCAGAGATCTAAAAGATGAAAAACTTAAAATTCAAAACACTGAAAATAAGGTTGATGAATCAAAAACCATAGAGCTTTTACGTCTAAGAAACCATAATCAAAGTCTGCTCAATTAAACTAAGAAACTTAAGGAGGATAAGAAAGCATTAACAGATAAGTTGGAACAAGTTACTCAAGAAGAAGTATCGAAATCTCTATCCACAATAGTTCAAGTTGAAAATAAGGGAACGAATACCGATTTAGTGAATATGACAACTCAAGAAGACAAGTCAATTGAAGAAACGATACACGTAGATGTTGCAGTTCAGACAATGGACATCCCAAGTGAATGTTCCATAACCAATTCAACAACATCTTTGCTAGAAGAAAATCTAAAAACTTTATATTAGCATCTGAATCATGAGAATAGATAAATCAACCAAGATGTGTATCAAGACCATTCAAACCGTAGACAACAAATTAATGTTTCAGAGAATAATGACATAACATCAATTCCATCTTATGCTGAAAAGTCATTACAAAATTTTAGTGATCAAAATGCTATACAGAAGATTAATCTAGGATGGTCTGATCCATTCTCAGTGTGAAAATTTTGTTTGTCACTAAGAAGATCATATCAGCTTGTATCGACGAAGATGATTGTTCCAAGACAGAAAGACTTTCAAAGCCGAAAAAAAGATCAAACTTTTTCAATGACAAGCTTTGAGGACAAAGCTTTGTGAGGAAGAAGGCAATGTAACATATAAAATATATATAAATAATGTAAAATAGTTGTAAACAATAATAATCATAAATAGTGATTAGTTAAACTAGTAATTAGGTTGAAGAGGCATGTCTAAATGAGACATGACTCTTCATGAAGAGACACTTGCTTGGTATATAAGCAAGCCTTTCATTTTCATTTGTAATTCATTCATTCTTATTCATTTATTTAATATATAATGTTTATATCCTCATGGATATCTTGATATTCCACGTCTTTTGGAGTAATTAATTTATAGAAGGAACTTTGTTCGCTTAGGTTGTTGGTTCTTCTTCTCTTGCATTTCCATGATGAGCACTGGATAATATCCTATAACATGGTCAAACTATCACCAATATTGACAAGAGTGGTGCATCGAGTTCTGACAATCTCACGCAAAGTGGCCCAATTCCCCACAATTATAACAAATGATCTTTCCATGACCTCTTCCAGCTCCTCGTCCTCGTCCTGCTCTAGCTCCTCTTCCTCGTCCTCTTCCTCATCCCTAGAACCCTCCACATGCTATAAGTGTGCCTTGATCTTTTTGAGGACGTGTCTCAGCCTGTACTCTATATGTCAGAATTTTGTTCATCATTAACTCGTAACTTCGGTAATTGTGCTCATCATGGCCTACAAACTTACAAAAAATGCAGAATAGTTGTTGGGGAGTCTGCACAAACTTTTGTAACAAGTGGAAACTATCTATTGTATGTTTTCTTATGATCTGGCAGATAGCGCACCATGGTACTACACCAATACTCGATACAATGATATTTTCTGGCTTCAAGGGGACAGGTCTTCCCCCAATGAGATAATTCTGATACACTAGGCAATGATCCTTTTCATGATCATGGCCTTTACATTTTATCTGCTATACATCTATGTGGGTCTCACTTTTGACCTCTTTCCCATTTTTAAGATCATGCAACTCCATATGTAGGCTAGCCAATTGGGATTGAATCTACTGCACTCCTAGATTTGTGTCCAGAATAGGTGACACTTCCAACTTCATAGCAATCTCTAGAGCCTCCGCCTGTGTTTCAAGGTTTTTCTGTGACAATGGAAATCTTAAGTGAGGTAACAATGAGGCAATATAAAAATCCTTATGTTGCTTATTCGAGATTTGTAGATTATCCTCTTGGTCCTTTGAAAAAGCAGCGTTCAACTTCTCTATAACTGAGAGACGTGTCAATCATGAACTCAGTAATGAATCCACCCAAAATACTATCAATCCAATAATCGACAGCCCTCACGATCTTATTTTCTAAACCTTCTAGGCACCTTACTAACTCTGGAGTCCAAAAGATAGGGTTATCCAATGTCCAAGTACCTTGACCATCCTCTAATTTAGACAACCATTCATACAATTCATATGGAAAAGAGCAGAAGAAAATTTCATGTTCTTCTATATACAAGTATCTATTCAATCGCTCTTCTTTCGACAGACATGGATTCCTGTTTTCCTAGGTTGAAAAATCATGCAGCTTCTGATCTATCCACTTTTCAATCTCCTTTTTAATCAATATCCACTTATGCCACATCACGCATTCCTCAAATAGACCCTGGTTCGAACAACGGAACCATTTGTTGGCTTGAGGGAGCTTCGGCCCAGGTTCAGAGATAGTTGCACTAACCAACAAAACCCTACACTACCAACCCATTTGAAAACATCCCACATAGCGTATGTAGAAATTTCACACCTGTAGATCAACCTGATATATGCAATGTACTAAAGCATAATACTTGATCTAGTTCTACAAAACATTAAGCGAAAGCATAATCAATTTCATGAGCAACATCAAGCATAAACACATATAATTGATAAAGAGAAATAATCAACCATAACACAAGATATATCATTGGGGAAACCACAAGCATAAAACCCCTATCTGTATTATCAATCAAGTGGAAATCCTCTTTTGTTTACAAAAAGAATTAGATCAAGAGCTATCATGTACTCTGTGCAATCAAATGAAGATCATAGACTACCTAGGCCAAAATATATAGGCCACAAGTCCTCCAATCTCCTATATTACGTATTTCTCTTGGAAATAGATCCTTCTCCATGCAAGGAATACTTACTATAAATATCCAAGCATCTGATAGTACAATGTCCCTCATCTGAACTCAACTGGGTCTCTGTTTGAACTGACATGCATCAATTACCCATGAGGGAATGCTCAGTTATATGAAATAATAGTTGTCACATGCATGCAAGCATTAACAAACTATATCTCATTAATTTAACAACTTGTTAAATTAATCTAACTGGACTTGACTAAGTAAAACTACGTCAACTGATCCTCTCATTATAGAACACATACTTGATTCCTTAATCAATGGAGAAAATCAAGATAAATTCCTCAATTAGTGGGACAACTAATTGCATGTTCTCACAAAGACTTCAAGTTTAATTTTCCATAATTAATTAACTCATGGAGATTAATTAATTAATATTTTAAACTTCTGTTAATACCAAATTCGTTTTTACTTCCTATAGTTATACCAGGGACTACTAAAAATAGGAAGGGACCCAGAAATGCTATTTTTAGAAGATTCTATTTTTAGCAATTTCACCTCTCACCCAAGGTGGCCAAAAATGCTCATTGGCCAAACTGCCATTTTTAGAAGTGTTATTTTTAGGAGTTATATTTTTAGCACATTCTAAATTTAGCATTTCTTGTTGCACACTTTTCAACACTCCCTCTCAACAAGAAAGGGATTATCAGCAACCCCGATCCTGTCTCTATGGAACTCAAACTTGCCCTTTGATAATGCCTTTGTCAAAATATCTGCATATTGTTCCTCAGTCGAAATGTATAGCAACATCAAGATCCTCTTGACCACACAATCCCATAGATGATGATAGTGGATATCTATATGCTTGGACCTATCATGGAACACTAGATTTTCAAAGAGTTTAATGCAACTCTGATTATCACAATATGTCACAGTAGGATCCATCATATGACCAAACAATCCCACTAGAATCTTCCGCATCTAGATGGCCTCACATGCAGCCTGACTAGTAGCCATGTATTCAGCCTCTACTAAGCTAAGTGCCACTGATGTCTATTTCTTGCTATACCAAGAAACCACAGCTGACCCAAGGTTGAAGATTCTTCCAGAAGTGTTCTTCCTGTCTAATGGACTACCTACCCAATCTACATCTATGAAGCCTTGGAGCTTCACTCCCTCTGTCCGCCTGTACCATAATCCATACTGTTTAGTGCCTCTGAGATATCTCAGCACATTCTTTTTCACCTCCCAAAATAACTTGGTTGGCTGAACCATAGCTTGACTCAGCCGGTTCACCGCAAAGCACAAATCTGGTCGTGTGTTCACTAGATACATAAGTGAACCCACAAGATACCAGTAAACAGTAGCAGCTACTACCTCACCTGAAGTAGCATCCTCCTTCCTCTAGTTACCTGCTAGAGGAGTCTCCATGGGCTTGCACATCTCCATGTGGAAGCACCTGAGTATCTCATTGGCATACTTGCCTTGAGATAGAAATACTTCCCCATCTCTCTGCCACACTTCCATGCCTAGAAAGTAGTGCATGAGGCCCATGTCCTTCATCTCAAACTCTCTTGCAAGGTCCTCCTTGCAAGACTTGATGAATTGATCATCACTTGTCAAAATCAAATCATCGACATAAAGTACAATAATCAATAGCTTACCTTCTACCATGATGTGATAGAGGCTCACATTCATTTCACTCTTGGTGAAGCCCAACCCAATGAAATAGCTGTCAATCCTAATATACCAAGCACAGGGTGCTTGCTTCAGCCCATACAAAGCTCGCTTGAGCCAGCACACATGCAACTCATGATCGAAGGTCTCAAATCCCTCAAGCTGCTCTATGTATACCTCTTCCTCAATCTCCCCATTGAGGAAAGTTGTCTCCACATCCATCTGATGTATACTCCAACCCATCTGTGATAATAGTGCTAGAATCGATCTGATCGATGAGTACCTTGAAATAGGAGCAAAGGTCTCATAATAGTCAATCCCCTCCGCCTGTGAGAAACCATAGGAAACAAACCTTGCCTTATGTTTCTCAATACTGCCATCAGCTGCATGCTTTACCTTGTAAAGCCATCGGGAAGTAACCACTGACTTGTCCCCCAGTCTAGGGACAACATCCCACACACTGTTCCACATGATAGAATCATACTCCTCTACCATTGCATCCACCCAAACTGGCTGCTGCACTACCTCCTCAAAAGAAGAAGGCTCTGTCGCTACACACTCCCCAACTAGGGCCATGTAGCCAATGTATCTATCGGGAGATCTCCTCTATCTACGCTGAGAGGATGGCTGCTGCACATTCTCTCTCGCATCCTGCATCAATATGTCAGCTTCCCGTGAGAGTTTCCACCTATCTCTGGAAGACTCTCCCGCAGTGGTCATCTCCACTACTGGAATCTCTGCGTGTGGCTAATCCACATCATTAGGAGGCTCCTCCTCCTTAGGAACTGATAGTTCCTCATCATCACCATGCAACTTGAGCTCCCTCTCAAGTGACACTCACATGGCTCGTTTCTCATCAAACTTCAGATCCCTATGCACTATGGTCCTTTGACTGGCAGGCATAAACACACGATAGTTGTGAGGTGTATCCGTGTACCCCACAAGTATTCCCAACTCAGCTGTTGGGTCTAGCTTCTTTCGAGCATCTTTGGTCACATGACAGAAGAATGGTGATCCAAAGATGAGGAAGTGACTCACATCTGGTCGCTTCCTTGAAAAAGCCTCTATAGGTGTCTTCATCCCCAACATGCAATGAGGACTTCTGTTTTGAAGATACTATTTTATTCCATGCCTCAGCCCACAGATGAAGTGGTAGGCATTGGTCATGCAACATCGCTGGAGCTGCTCCAACAATAGACCTGTTCTTCCTTTCATCCACCCCATTCTGTTGTGGGTTATGAGGTGACGTGAGTTCCTATTTAATTCCTTATAAAGCACAGAAGTATTTAAACTATTGGGAAACATACTCTCCACCATTATCAGTCCACAAGGCCTTTATTTTCATCCCTAATTCTTTCTCTACCAAAGCTTTGAACTCACAAAACTTTAAGAAGGTTTGATCCTTCTTTTGCATGAAGTAGATCCAACATCTACGAGAAAAATAATCAACAAAAATAACATATTTCCTATGCTTTGCGATGGAGGCTGTAAAGAAGGGCCTGCATACATCTGAATGAACTCGCTCTAGAACTGCTCCTGCTCTACTATCCTAATCATGAAAGGAAGCTTTTGCATACTTAGTGCAACCTTTGCATACTTACCCAAAGTGAAACCTTTGCATGTGCTCATTTGCTCAAACTTGCACTTGGGTAATCCAGTAGAAATTTGTTGCATGTTCTTCAAGGCCCCATGATGCAAGTGGCCCAGTCTCCTATGCCATAACTCGCCAATATCTTGGCCATGCACCACCTTTGCTTTGGAACTCAATGTAGCATAGTCCTCTACCTGTAACTTATAGAGATTCTTAATTCAAATCCCTATTTGTTCGGTCTGTCCAGTGTCGATACGCCTTAGGAAAACCTTTTCCAAACTAAAGACTACATCATAGCCTTTATCCTCAAGCATAGCCTTAGACACAAGATTATTTTTTAGCCCTGGTATGTACATAACATTAGAAAGAGTGAGGGGAGAACCATGCTCCCTCTGAAACACAACCGTACCTTCACCTGAGACATGGTACTTTCTGTCATCTCCCATCTCAATCTGTATCTGGAGATCCTTCTCCTCCAAAGTGCTAAAACTATTCTTGTCACCTGACATGTGGAAAGAGGCTCCACTATCCAAGTATCAAACACATCCCATGCTGGATGAAACCATGCATGCAATAAGTGAGAAATCCATCTCAAACTGTGAAGCTAGTGCATCACCATCAGATTCCTTGAAGGAGCCTTTCTTTGACTTCTTCTTTGGGCAATTAGTAGCATAATGGCCCAACTCATGACAATGAATGCATCTCACCTTCAACTTGTCAAACTTCTTCCCTCCTTGAGAAGACTTGGATTGGGATGCCTTCCCTTTCCCTTTCTTAGCTTTAGATGCTAAAGCCAAGTTCTCTTCATCGTCATGTTTTGATGAAGATCCATCCCTGGTGCTCCATCTGATTTCCTCCTGCATCAAATCCAACCATAGTCGTTCCCAATATGGCAGTTTGTCCCTTCCATTCATTGAGTCCTGGTAGCTAGGCTAGCTATTAGGAAGGCCAAGGAGTGCCAGACTCACCATATCATCATTAGCAGTTACGAACCCTACACTTGCAAGCTCATCCCTGCAGGTGGTAAGCTTGTTCAGGAATGTAGAGATAGTGTCACCCTTTTCACACTTGATCTTGTAAAGTTTGTCCTTCAGTGCCAACTTCCTCTGATCACTATTATTCTGATATAAATCTTTCAATGTTTTCCACATTTCATGCGGAGTCTCCTTCCCATGGAGGCTTGATATTATGTGATCTCGAACTCCCTCCAGGATGATTCTCCTAGCTCTAGCCACACACTTCTTTCATTCTACTAGTTGAGTAGCATCAATAGGCTTAGGGACTTCTTGATCAATGAAGTCCTTTAGGCCATTATCTTCCAATACTGCCTCCATGTGATCCTTCCAAGCTATGTATTTTGAGCTGCCATCAAGGGCATACTCAAGCCTAAAACCATAGAAAGCCATCGGTCAAATAGATGTGATAAGAACTTGAGATCTATATCCCAGATAATAAACTTCAAATTTTTCTTGATTGTATACTGTTCTTCCTTTATCACCTGTTCTCCGATACCATGTAGAAATTTCACACCTGTAGATCAACCTGATATATGCAATGTACTAAAGCATAATACTTGGTCTAGTTCTACAAAACAAGCACAAGCATAATCGATTTCATGAGCAACATCAAGCATAAACACACATAATTGATCAAGAGAAATAATCAACCATAACACAAGATATATAATTGGGGAAAGCACCAACATAAAACCCCTATCCGTATTATGAATCAAGTGGAAAACCTCTTCTGTTTACAAAAAGAATCATCTCAAGAGCTATCTTGTAGTCTCTGCAATCAAAAGATGAAGATCATAGACTACCTAGGCCTCAATATATATGCCACAAGTCCTCCAATCTCCTATATTACGTATTACTCTTGGAAATAGATCCTTCTCCATGCAAGGAATACTTACTATAAATATCCAAGCATCTGATAGTACACTGTCCCTCATCTGAACTCAACTGGGTCTCTATCTGTGCTGACATGCATCAGTTATCCATGAGGGAATGCTCAGTTATTTGAAATAATAGTTGTCACATGCATGCAAGCATTAACAAACTATATCTCATTAATTTAACAACTTTTTAAATTAATCTAACTGGACTTGATTAATCTAACTAGACTTGACTAAGTAAAACTAAGTCAACTGATCCTCTCATTATAGAACTCATACTTCATTCCTCAATCAGTGGAGAAAATCAAGGATAAATTCCTCAATCAGTGGGACAACTAATTCCATGTTCTCACAAAGACTTTGAGTTTAATTTTCCATAATTAATTAACTCGTGGAGATTAATTAATTCATATTTTAAACTGCTATTAAGACCAAATTCGTTTTTACTTCCTATAGTTAGACTAGGGACTACTAAAAATAGGAAGGGACCTAGAAATGCTATTTTTAGAAGATTCTATTTTTAGTAATTTCACCTCTCACCCAAGGTGGCCAAAAATGCTCATTGGCCAAATTTCTATTTTTAGGAGTTCTATTTTTAGCACATTCTAAATTTAGCATTTCTTGTTGCACACTTTTCAACACTCCCTCTCAACAAGAAAGGGATTATCAGCAACCCCGATCATGTCTCTATGGAACTCAAACTTGCCCTTTGATAATGCCTTTGTCAAAATATCTGCGTCCTGTTCCTCGGTTGAAATGTGTAGCAACATCAAGATCCTCTTGGCCACACAATCCCGTAGATGATGATAGCGGATATCTATATGCTTTGACCTTTCATGAAACACTAGATTTTTAGAGAGTTTAATGCAACTCTGATTATCACAATATATCACAGTAGGATCCATCATCTGTCCAAACAATCCCACTAGAATCTTCCGCATCCAAATGGCCTCATATGCAACATGAGTAGCAACCATGTATTCAACCTCCGCTGAGTTAAGTGCCATTGATCTCTGTTTCCTGCTATACCAAGAACCACAGCTGACCCAAGGTTGAAGATTCCTTCAGAAGTGCTCTTCCTGTCTGATGGACTACCTGCCCAATCTGCATCTGTGAAGCTTTGGAGCTTCACTCCCTCTGTCTGCTTGTACCATAATCCATACTGTGTAGTGCCTCTGAGATATCTCAACACATGCTTTGTCGCCTTCCAAAATAACTTGGTTGGCTGAACCATAGCTTGACTCAGCTAGTTCACCACAAAGCACAAATCTAGTCGTGTGTTCACTAGATACATAAGTCAACCCACAAGCTACCGATAAATAATAGCAGCTACTACCTCACCTGAAGTAGGATCCTCCTACCTCTAGTTACCAGCTAGAGGAGTCTCCATGGGCTTGCACATCTCCATGTGGAAGCACCTGAGTATCTCATTGGCATACTTGCCTTGAGACACAAATACTTCCCCATCTCTTTGCCACACTTCCATGCTTAGAAAGTAGTGCATGAGGCCCATGTCCTTCATCTCAAACTCTCTTGCAAAGTCCTCCTTGCAAGACTTGATCAACTGATCATCAGCTGTCAAAATCATATCATTGAAATAAAGTACAATAATCAATAGCTTACCTTCTACCATGATGTGATAGAGGTTCGCATCGACTTCACTCTTGGTGAAGCCCAACCCGGTGAAATAGTTCTTGATCTTATTATACCAGGCAAGGGGTGCTTGCTTCAGCCCATACAATGCTCACTTGAGCCGACACACATGTGACTCACAATCGAAGGTCTCAAATCCCTTAGGCTTCTCTATGTATACCTCTTCCTCAATCTCCCATTGAGGAAAGTTGTCTCCACATCCATCTGATGGATCTTCCAACCCATCTGTGCTGATAGTGCTAGAATCAATCTGATCGATGAGTACCTTGCAACAGGATCAAAGGCCTTATCATAGTCAATCCCCTCCACTTGTGAGAAACCACGGGAAACAAACCTTGCCTTGTGTTTCTCAATACTGCCATCGCCTACATGTTGTACCTTGTAAAGCCATCAGGAAGTAACCACTGACTTGTCCCCCGGTCTAGAGACAACTTCCCACACACTGTTACACATGATAGAATCATACTCCTCTACCATCTCATCCACCCAGACTGGCTGCTGCATTGCCTCCTCAAAAGAAGAAGGCTCGGTCGCTACACCCCCCCCAACTAGGGCCATGTAGCCAATGTATCTATTGGGAGATCTCCTATGTCAGCACTGAGAGTATGGCTACTGCACATTATCTCTCGCATCCTGCATTAATCTCTCAGATTCTCATGAGCGTTTCCACCCATCTCTAGAAGAC
>APFE030065933.1:94648-137194 GCA_000404065.3 Pinus taeda | reverse complement strand
AAGAGAGAAAGTCAGTTAAAAACATGTTTATCTCTGGGTACGCAGGTTCTCTCTACCTTGCTTGCGTGTACGCACTCCAAACACACTGTACCTGCGTACTTGTACACTCTGTAAGCCAAAGGATGGGTGCGTACCCCCGTAAAGGTCAAAAGGCGCGAGTTTCATCTTTAAAAAGTTACTTGTGGTCACTTCTAGAGCCTTCTAGAAGAGTGTTTGACGTGTATTGAGCGCCTCCAGAAGGTTCATGCATCCCTATGATAGAGGAACTTATCCCATCAAGAGAGGAGCTACCCCATCCAAAAGAGGGAGTATCCCATTGATGTTGGAACTGAATAAGTTCCTCTAGAATACTATAAATACAGGCCTTGGGCCAAAGGAGGGGAGCTTGAAAGCTGAACATTCTAAAGGGTAAATGCTGCTGGAATTTGGACTTCCATTGTTGACTTGTGAGGAGAGATCACTATCCTTCCTTGTTGCCATATTGGGAGTGGGTGAGCTTGTCAAAGTAGAGGAAATCTCTTGTTGGACCCTGGGAGGAGCTTGCAAAACACCAAGGCTCAGGTTGTAATGGTTCCTTTTTTGTTTCCTTAATACAAATAAGTCCATTCTTCTCAATGATTTGTTGTTAATGAATTATTTCATGTACTCCTTGGTCTATGTGATGAATATGCTTTGTTTTATGAAATATTCAGGTGTTATGTAATCGTTTGCTTTGGTAGTGTATGCATGTCTTAAAGTGAAGGAGGAGCTCATCTGGATCAGCAAGGCTGGACTGCTACAACAAGCGTTGGACCTAAGGTAAGATCGGAAAACATTTGAGTTCTCATAGAATAATGTGTGTTTAGAGAAGGATTGCTCTTGTTTGGCTTGTTTGTCACTAGAGAGTCTTAGACTCCTAGGGAGGTTAGGTTTTTCCGCAAAAATAACTCTTTCCGCATGACAGGGTAGTTCCAAGATTCGACTGAAATGATTAGGTCTTCAATAACCCTTCTGGTTTGATGGTGGAACGATCAGCTAGCTCTATGATAGTTGGTGTCTCTCTAATTACATTCTTCAGCTGTAATAACTGTGTAGTCTCAAGGGTCATAATATTTATGGCAGCACCTAAGTCAACCAGAACTCTGGAAACAAAATTTTTTCCAACCTGTACTATAACTGTAGGATGACCAGGGTCACCATATTTTACAGGAGGGGTTTTTCCCATCATTAAAGCAACTAGATCACCCATCACATGAACTGTAAGGGGATCCTTAGCTTTTCTTCCAAGTTTCTTGATGCAAATGTCTCTAACAGTTCTAGCATAAATTGGTACATCTCTAAGTGCTTGCAAGAGTGGAATTTTAACATATAGATTCTACAATTCCCCTAGAAGGTTAAAAGAGGCAGCTCAGGTGTCTTAGTGAGAGCTAAATGCTCAGGGAATGGTGGCTCTGTTGTTTCAGCAGTTTTATTAGAGGGTAGCTCAATTGTTTCAGCACCCTTATTGGATGATTTATCTTTTTTTGTCTCTTCTTTATCAGAGTCAAAAGAAGTAATATCATCAATAATAGGCTCGACTATTCTCCCAAACCGCAAATTAATGTCATTACATTGCACAGGGAAAATAGGTTGGTTCTGAATATCAATGACTTGCACAACTTTGTTATTATTATTATTAAGATTGGGGTTTGGTTGTAGAGGCAGTTGAGGTCTCATTGTCTGGTTATTTGGTGGAGCATTTGATGGTAGAGGGAGAGATTGCTGATACTGAGGGAATTGGTTTGGAAATGGGATTTGCTGAGCTGTCCAGCCTAGGTTCCAATGATTCAAATAAGGTTGCTGTAAAGACCAGGGATTCCACATTGTAGGATCCATAAAGGGAGGGTTTGTTTGCTGCATGGGTGGGAAGTTCATTTGGTTGAAGGGTGGGTATTGCATTTGATTGAAGGGCGGGTAATTTGCTTGAAAAGAAGGATAAGTATTCCAACGATTAAATGGCACATTAGAATTCGTACCTTGTCGTCGTGGTTGCCATTGCCTCCTCTGTGTCAGCAAATAAACTGCTTCAACTTCTTCTTCAGTTGGTTGTAGTGCTGCTTTTATTCCTGGTAAAGAAGTGAATTGTTGAGTCTCATGGTCCTTCTCGCAAATGGTGCAAATTTGTACCTTATCCAGTGGGCATTCCCTCAGTGGGTGTTTTTCTCTGCATTTAGGTCAGAAAATGACCAGAGCAACTTCTGCCTCTACTTGCTTCTTTTTAACCTGCAAGGTATCAATTTGTGAAGCAAAAGAGCTTAACATTTCAGTTTTAAATTCTTCAAGTAAATTACCTATTTCGGCTCTTGTTGCTCCCCCACTAGCTGATTTTTGGACTCTTGAATATGTATTATCCCTGATGTTTGGTATGTTTACTACTCCTCTTGAACATCTCTTACAAAGGTTGACAATCTCATCATATGATTCCTTAGATATATCCCCTTTACCAAGAATATTCATCATGTCTAGACAGTCATCCCGTACCCCTTTCAACAGTATTGTCTTAAGAATATCCTTACTCATATTAGGGTGATGGGATCTCTGCAAATTATATTGTAATCTCTCCACGAAATCCTCCAGATTTTTGTCCTCCTTCTAAACCATCTTAAATAGTTCCCCCTTTCTTTCTCTTGTCCAGCAATAGTATTGATATTTGGCCAGAAACTTCTCCTTCATCTGCTCCTTGGTTGTGATCACATGTCCTCCCAGGCTCATGAACCATCTTAGTGCATTTCCTTTTAATGTTGCTGGAAACAACTTTAAATTTTAAGGATTAGTAACATAATCGTAACTTCTACGTAACATATCAAATTCAAACAAAAATTCGTTAGGGTCCTCAGATGATAAACCATGGAAGTTAGGTAGTGCTGAGAGTGGGATGTTCTTCATAGGAATTGCCCCTCTAGTAAGGTCCTCGATAGGGAATTCCAAGGAGGAGAGAGAATTATCGCCTCTCCCCTCTCTTCGTCCCCCACCAAAGAGTCCTTCATTGTTTTTGTCCATTGGTTGTTCCCCTGTTACAGTTGCCTGGTCTTCAGCGCTTTCTGTTGAGCTTTCAATATTCTGAATTGGTTCCTCTACTTCAATATCTTCTATTGGTTCTTCAATGTCTTCCATTGACTCCTCAGTTTGTTCTATTGTCTCTTCGGCCCTTTCAGGTCCCACTACTTCCTCTGTTTCGTAGTTCGTTTGGAAAGAGTGCTAAGTCTGTGGCCTCCGAGAGCTTATCCTCTGAGACGTTTCAGCTTTCGAGATAATGTCGTCAATAAAAGTTTTCCTTCCTCCTCTGCCTTTGTCCTTGCCACCTGTAGGATTAGTTTTCTTGTGTCCTCGCATGCATCCTGTACATCTAAAAGAAAATCATTAATGCTCTTAAAATCTACAGTCGCCTTCCCCGACAACGGTGCCAAAACGTTGGTCACTTTAATTGTTGATTAAAGTGCTACATAAATTGTCAACATAGGGAAGCCTGATTATTTCAAAGGCAACTACATATTGTATGTACTCAATCTTAAAAGCACTAAAATTTGTAGTACAACAAATCATACCTTACTTTAACAACTAAAGCTCCACTCTGTGTTACAGCAATTATACTCTATTGCAGATATCTATCAGGGAATGCTTAATTTCATTCAAGGAATAATTCAATAGAAAGAAATAAATCTGCAAAGGAAAACAATGGCTATGCTGTAACAAAGAATCAGGACCCTATCCTCGGAGCGGGAACCTTCATCACTTGCCTCTATTTATCTAGAATTCACTCTGTAAACTTAATCACTGGTGATACACTCATGAAATAACTTTGACCAATGCAACAATTGATTAAAAAAATGATAGAGTTTCAACAACGGTAAAATAACACCTAGAAAACAGTACTTGTTAATAAGGTATGAACAAAAATCACACTTGACACATTGCAAGAATATAATGGGTGAATCTTGTGATGAAGGTGGGCCCTGTCCTTCTCACAAGATTCCCCAGGAAGACGAGAACTTAGAAAAAGATGTTCAGAAGAAAAGTTTTATTCATCCATCAATATATCATATTACAGAAAGAAAAGATTATAGTCTTGTCCCTTCAACAGAGCCTTCCCTGTAGTCTGTTCCTCCCCTCTCTAATGTAGATGTCTCCTCTTTATAAAGAGGCGACATCTATTACAAAATATTTACATTATAAACTCTATTTTAACCCATTATACAAGAATAGGGAAATCAATTTCCCATCAACAAAATGTTGTTACAATAATATTGTCTTTAGATTACGGACATTACATCCACTGTAACAGCTTCCTTGGTGATCGATCTGGTTCCTCTGTTGCTGTCAAATTTGGAACGCAAATCTCAACTGTTTCAGCTTCGAGATTTGTGTGTTGTTCTTTCTGTTTCAGCAACTACAAAAATAGTCCCGCCAACTCCAGGCAGTTTCAGCAACGCGGGCTGCACATCATTCTTTAATTCTTCAACAACTAAACAATTCAAAGATTAACTATGAAGACAACGTGATTATATGTTAAATAATTAAACATATAGTGATGAGAAGAATCACTACATACCTTTGGAATAATTGAGTCAAAACACTAACAAGGACTTTCAAATATGGGTTGAAAAGGGTGACATTATAACAAAATGTATAGTCAAAAAGAGACAATATGAGGTCCTAACACTAGCTTTATCACTAGATCTTCCAGCCCCTTTGTTCTGGTACCCTTGGCTAGGGAAGACGTTCTTTCCAATTCAATTTGTGAATGAATATTATTTAAGGAGGCTTGTAGCTTAGAAGCTACCATGCCTGAGCTTGTCAATGTAGAATAAATCATTTCCCTACCTGTTTGCGAAGATCAATTTGATCTATGGGGTGTATCTGCTTAGTATCAAAATAAAACATAGAAGCTTTATAATCATCTGCACTCGTAGGGACTGACACTTTTGGCTCAAGGAATGCCAATAGGAATTGCCCTTTATCCAGGTCTAGTGCAGATAAAAGCCTGTATTGAGTAGTGGAAGATTGTTTCCAAAACTCAACATAGGTGGAGGTTTTGAGTGTTTCATTCTTTCTCTACATCTATCTAAATCTGGAAAATATATTTTGTTGCCCTAAAGATGGAGAAACAGGATAAGTAGGGGAATCAATAACTATTTCTTCAGTTTGCTGAAATAAAAATAGAGGCTCACCTGATAACACCACTGTAGCTTGTTCTTATGAATTTCTACCTTCTGGTGACTTGTCTTTTATATTTATTGATTTTCTTCTTTTGAAAATTCTGAAAGAAGATTCTTTAGGTGTTGAACATGTAGGTGAGACACTTTCTATTGGTCGTTTATGTTTTTTTTTTTCTTTCAGTCTTGGAGTCTCCAATGTTGCCTGACTGGAGGTTTTCTCTTCAATTTCTCATAGAGTATTCTATTCCTAGTCTTCTCCTCTGCAAATTGTTCAATCTCTGGTTTTGAATTGTGTACATAAGGTGTTGAATTTTCTTAGTCCTTATCTTTGAAATCACTCCCAGGGGGTCATAAGGCCAACTAAAATTGACTCTAAAATTCATTTGTTTAAGTAGATTGTCTACTTCCTTCTCTACTGCCCTGGTGTTAACAATAAATGGACCAATCTCTGCCTTTAATTTAAACTAATATTTCTATTTTATTGGCACAAAATGTATATCATCCATATCCATTCTTTTCCTAATAAATTCTAATGCAAAAACACTCGTGGGGAGGAAAATTGGTAATTTATATGGTAGCAGCTCACATCCTGTTGGCTTATTGGGGCTAGACCCAAGTTCAGAAATGTTTTAGCCAAACAAATCCCGAAACTACCAGCCCTTTCGGCAGCAGTCTGTAGAGCGCAAACTGAGGTCTAACTTGAGGTAGTATGGGAGGGTGTTGGAACAAGGTTTCTGCACCCTAGGGATGCCTTGATGAGGTCTAGAGAGTTCGTAGACCGATCTTTCACACTTGTACGACTTCGCGTAGCTATCCGACCTTCGCATAACCCTAGTACCGAGCACGAAGAGGAGTTGTCTAGATCCCTTATCCTTAGTCTGTTTTTATTATAGATCTGACTTAATTCAGTAGTTTTTATCAATCATTCAATATTTGTAACTAGTGCATGCAAACATAAACCTTAAAGAGATGCATAAAACCATAACAGAAGAATAACCACACAGATCTACGAGCATATGCACAATATTTCAGAAACACTTATCTTTTATTAATCTTTTGTTCCAATACAATCCAATTCCACCCTGCGCACTCAGCTGTAGGGGTCCGCGCACACAACTGCGGACTCTACCAGGCCTCTACGCACACAACTGTAGAGTCTATTTTACTACTATGACCCTCGACTCGAACTTACAAACTCAAATTGAATATCTCATTCAGAAACCCAATACCTTTCAACATCAGAAAAATCTACTTTCTACACTTAGAGCCTCGCTCTATTTATACATTCCCATGGTCTGCAAACCATGGGTAGGCCGACACATTCTAGATTAAATTACAATATTTTAGGGTGGACTACCCTTTGACTTGACTCATTACAATTCGCACTCTGTGCACTTCACGGATCCTTTACAATACCGATACCCAAAAATTGTGGGCTTTAAGCCCCAAAACTGTTATGTGGAGGATCCACTACTCAACAAGCCCCGAACACAATCATTGTGACTTGTCTCGAGTAACTCGTCATTGTGGCAAGATGACTGAAATGCTTCGCGGTCCACCGTCCCTATGAGTGACGCACTACAATCAATTGCTCCATCCTTGCCTCCTGCAATTCTTCTTCAAGCTCCTGCTCCACTGCCCCTACTAATTCGCTTAACTGATTATGCTCATTTTTCTCTACTAGGTTAACACAAAGAGACCCCTCATAGGATTTTATCTCTAGCTGAGATGTCAAAGGCATGAACTTTTTGTGCAAGAGCAACAAGCTTGCGATCTGTGGTCCAATATACTCAATGTCTGTTGAAGCTTGTGTTGCATTTTTGCAAGAGAGATGTTGTTCGTGAGGTCCCAATCTTCAAGTTTCGTCATGGGCACGCGGCTCAGGGATGTACTTTTCAATAGAATTCTATCTTTTATCCCAAGGTTCATCATCTTGCCCTTATCTTTCATGGATCGCTTACCAGACCACAGGTTTCATGGCGACATCCAGACCGGTCCTGCTATCTATCTGGGAATTTGTGGTACATCTCCCACCACTAGCGTTGGGCTTGACGCGATGGCCTTGGTTGTCGACCTTACGTTGTCCCGAAGGTCCTACATATCTTTTGGTAATGTCACAACCACTAGGCTTACTCTCAAAGCATCGAAGTTCGATGGGTCCATATCTATCGGATAGTGCAATAACTTAAGTCTTAAGATGCTACGATTTGTTCGGTGGATGACCAGCTATGATTTATAGGCCTATTGATATTCAAATTCAACCATTCCCTCCTTTTCTATCTCATTAGTGCGATATTGGCGGTAGATCGTTTCAAATTCAGTTCTGACTCCATGTCTTAATTGCTCGTCGTCCGCTCCTCGTTGTCTTAAATTGACCATCTTGTCATGAACAGTGACCTCAATGGTCACTTTCCAGCCTAGTGCAGTAGCACAACCCCTTATGCGTGATTGCAATTCCTGCGATAGACTCGCCCTACGCGGAACCCTAATTCCGCGCAACTTTCCTGCAGACTCGTTTATAGTCCCGCGCCTTCTTTTAACTACTTGGAGCACTGAGACTGTGCTTCATTCAGTTAGTCAGATAACTGGCCCACCCGTGTAGGGCTTCAGGCGACTGCCATTTACTCTTCCTGGGAAGGGCTCTCCATTAAGCTTACCGAGCTAGATTGCGCCTCCATCTATGACCTCTTTGACCACATATGGTCCCAACCAATGCATTCGAAGTTTTCCAGGGAATTTTTCTAACTTGCTATCATACAACAATACTAAATCATTTACTTTGAACATGTGGAACTTGATATGGCGATCGTGCCAAGATTTCTCGCGTTATTTTTGTGCTTGTTGATGGAATCTCACCAAAAATAGTTCTTCCTCAAGTTCTTCCAATTGCGCGAGCCTCTCTTCCAAGGCTTCACGGTCTGCCATGCCTGTCATCGCTGCTATCTGCAAACTGGGTACAATTTATTCCATTAGCATGATGGCTTCCACGTCGTAGTCTAACCTGAAAGGTGTCTGACCCATCAATTTCTTGCATGTGGTTCTGTATGCCCATAGAACAGCAAGTAGGCACAAATCCCAATTGTTTTGTTGTGCGTTACATACTTTCGTCAACGTAGTCTCTAGAATCTTGTTGAATGCTTCTACTGTCCCATTCGCTTGCTCATGGTATGGCACACTTTACTGCTAAAACACCTGGAATTCCTTAGTGAGTGTGGTGATAGTTTCATTTAGAAAGTGCATTCCGCAGTCACTCATTAGAATTTTTGAGCATCCAAACCGTGTCAACATGTTTTTGAACAAACATTTTGTAGTTGTAGCAGTCGTGCAATCCTTAATCGGCTGTGCTTCCGCCCATCGAGTCAAGTACTTTGTCGCAGTGATGATATAGCACGCACCTGTCTTCCCTTGAGGTTTGATGGGCCCCACAGAGTCTATCGCCCATTTTTCAAATGGCTGTAGCATCATCTGTGGATTGAGTCGCATCTCATCCCTTCGCGAAGGTTTCCCAGTCCATGGACATACGTCCTAGGTCTGATAGTACGCTTTCGAATCTTGATGTAGGGTTGGCCACCATAGTCTGGCACAAAGAATCTTCTATGCTATCACTCATCCCGCATAATGTCCCCCTAACCCCCCCCATGTGCTTTTGTAAGGATCTGTCCTCGTTCAAATTCAGGTACATATCTTCGTAATATCTCGTCATTTCGCATTTTGTAGAGGTGCCTCGCGATAACAAAAAAATCCATTGCGCGTACCACCAATTCTTTCTTCTGTTGGATTGATTATCCCTGCGGCGTGGTCCCTGTGGTTAAGAAGTGGATTATATCTTAGAAGTGGCCATATATGATGTGCACTACATAGAGATGTGCATCAGGTAGTCCTCCTCCAATTTTGTTGGCTACTCACTGTTCTCAATTCGTGATAGGTGATCTGGTCCTGCATTTAAGCATCCCAGCTTTATGATGACCTCAAAGTCATCCTCTTGAAATAGTAACAGCCATCTACATATGCGCCCCCCAACACAGGCTTGTTCACCAGGTATTTCAACGCAGAATGATTGGTATACATCTTAAAATGCCCACCAAGTAGACAGTGGTGGTATTTCTGGAGTGCGTATACCACTGCCAATCCCTCACGCTCAATAGTAGAGTAGCTATTTTTGGCTTTGGACAACCGTCGACTTACAAATGTGATTGGGTGATCAATGCCTTCCACTTCTTCTTGCATGAGTACAGTGCCCAGCACGATACGCGACGCATCAACATGTACATGAAATTCGATGTCCAATTTTGGGAAAACCAAAATGGGAGCGGATGCCATTTTTTCCTTGAGAACCTCCAAACCTTTCTTACAATCATCATTCCAACAATATGTAGCATTCTTTTTCAACAACTGTTCCATTGGTGCCATGATTTGTCCATAGCTCTTAATAAACTTTTGATAGTAGCTAGTGTGCCCCAACATGGTGCGAAGTTGTTGGACACTTCATGGCACTTCCATATTGAGAATGACAGCAATCTTCGCAGGGTCCACCATCATGCCTTGTTTGCAGACCACATGACCGAGCAAATTTCCAAAGGGGACGAAGAAGGTGCACTTCTTAATATTCAGCACAATCTGGTGTCGTCGGCAAGTATCCAGCATCAACCGTAAGCTCACTATATGGTTTTTAACTAGCCCAAATATAGTCCAATCATTGAAATAAACCTCCAAAAACTTGTGGATGAATTCTTTGAAAGTGGCCACCACTACGTGTGAAAATATCGTTGGTGCATTCTTCAGCCCAAAGGGCATATCAGTGTACTAAAAAAAAACCCATTCGGTCACGAAGGTTGTCTTGCTCCTATCTTCCTGCACAATTTTGATCTGATCGTACCTTGAGAACCCATCTGTGAATGAGTAAGCTTCATGTCCACCAACATTCTCCAATACTTCATCTATAAATGGTGTCAGGAATGGATCGTGAACACAGGCTTCATTAAGCTTCTTGAGGTCCATGCAGATTCGAATTTCACTCTTCTGCTTTTTCTCCTCCACTATTATAGAACTCACCCAGTCGGATTCTTCCACTGGTTCAATAATTCCTACTACAAGAATTTTGTCCAACTCTTCACGGACCTTTTCCTTATACTTCAGATTCAAATGGTAAGGACGCTGCTTAACTGGCTTTGCATCTAATTTCATAGTAATATTCATCATCCCTAAGTCGCCGAAGATCCCTTTTAACTTTTTGATTTTGCTCAGGAACAAGTCTTGATATTCGCGAAGAAACTCAATGACCTTATCCACCATAGCATCATCCCAATAGTCCCCAAGCATTGCATACTTCAGCTTCGTATATGTACCAATGTTTACCTGCTTTGTTTTCAGTGGCGCAGTGATGTCTGGGTCCTCGATTGATAGTCCTCGAACTTCGTGACTCCCTTCATTTTATGGAATATTAATATTTCTGGGTTCATCATCATCATCCTCCACTTTTATGTTGTAACATTCTAGGGCATGCCTTAACTGAGGTGACCATACTAGTTTAACTATTTCCTATGGTTCTTGTGGTATTTTGAAAATGGTGGCTTTCATGGCTTGCAGCGCATCGTCAACAGTATCTGCCCATGGGTCTTCAAATGAGAATGTTAACAAAAATCCTCGCACAAGACATCCCATTCGCCCATACCATGTCGGAGTTTTGCCTCAGTATATAGTTTCTTGGGATGACATCCAGGGTATCATAGAATAAGTTTACCCATTTAGGCTAAGGTTCTTCTCCATAGGTCTTGGTCCATTTTATGAGGTGCGTGCGTGGGTCATTGCGTCCATCGTATTTCTCGGTTATTCATAGTTCCAATTTCCCAAACCGTAGCCGTATTATCCTCCTACAGTTGCGCCAGTTTTTAGAGTTTCCTTGATGTGTTCCCCACCAAGGCGCAGGTGTCGCACACAACACCCACTTTAATGCATCGAACCTCTAGTGCTATGGTACTGCACTCTAAAACTTGTTCAAGAATTCATCCACCACTATCAATCCATCATATGTTGGTAGATCTCGAGCCTGGGTTATTTCGCAACGCAATGATTTAGTCATCATATTACAATTTAGCGTCGTCACTTCGCTCAACCGATTGCTCCTGCGTTCATCTTCTTCATCTGAATCCAGAGGGAAGGAACTTGCGCATTCCCACAAGACCCTTCCATTTGCAGTTGGATTTAGAAAATCCTGGTCTCGTGTGGTTACCTTGTAGATACAATCCAGCTCCTCATCGCTTCCATCATCACGTGTGGGTTCAGTGTAGCGCTCTCCTTCAGCTAGATCCAGTGGAACTACTACGCGTAGGGACTTTTTCTCGAATATCATCTTTTGTTTTTTTAGGTTGATGAATCCATTCATATCTGTGGCCCAGTCTATTCCTAGCAATGCGGGGTAAGGGTTACTGTCATCCACAATCTCTATTACCTCAAAGTCTGTATGCATGCTCGCACCTTCAATATCCACTTTTATCCCTTGCAATCTCCCCATGGGCAATATCTTTTGTTGGTTTGACATCCGTAATTGAATAAGAGATCACTGTAACGTGGGCCTGCCCATGCGTTCCCATGTATGTTTTGGTAACACATTCGTGTCTGAACCCTAGTCTAAGATTACCTGATCCATTTCATACTCACCAGTCTGCGCTGTCAATCTCATTTCCCTCTCAGTGTGCAGTGCATGCTTTCCCAGTTTCCGGACTACACGCGGTTCACCCGATCCTATGCACCTAACAATCAGCTTTTGTAGTCCTTTAATTGCCTTATTGTCACGCAACAGTTTCATACATGTCTCTAAAAAGGTAGTAAGCATAGAAGGATCTAATCCTGTCTCTGGTTGATCCTTACTACCTGAAGTAGAGGCCTCCACGAAGCTCTTCTTAGCTTGCATAAATGTTTCCTTTGCGTGTTCCAAGTCAAACTGAGGTTCCTTTGTGGGAGCCTTGCGAACGTAAGTATCTTCCTCAAGATGCTTTCCCTTATCTTCCCCTATGGTCGCACCACTTCTGAGCATCATGTTCATGTTGGGGTCTTCTTCACGTGGTTCGGACCTCATTATTTTGATATTTTCAATTGGAGTAGGCTGTAGTACCCCTTTTTCACGCATTTTTGTGATCAGCATCAGACAATCTATCAATTCATGATCACACTACTCATAGTATGGACAAGATATTCTCGTTGGGTTGGTACAATCGCGATCATAGTGCCCTAGTCCTCCGCAATTGTAACAGATTAGTTGTCTGCGACCCCTTCCGAGCCCCATTCCTCCTTGTCCTTGACCTCGCCCTTGAAATCCACCCCGTGCTATTGCTGCAGCTGGATTGAGGCCTCACGTTTTTGTCTGCATTCAATAAGCTGGGGTCCTATAAATAATTAGCTCATAGCTCCGACATGTCCGCTCATCGTGGCCGACTGATCTACAGAAATTACAATACAGTTGCTGTAGAGTCTGGGTATACTTCTGCAATAGGTGACAGTCATCCGTCGTGTGCTTTCCTCCCACCTGATAGATCACACACTAGAGCGCGGGTGTCCCACTCGGCCCTGCTTGTGCCTCCAGTCTCAATGGCATTGGTCCCCCTCCTGCCAAATAGTTCGTGAATACTGGATAGTGATCCTTATTGTGCCCCTGGCCTTTACATTTTATACACCACACTTCTTTGTGCACTTTTGGCTGTGGCACCCTATCCTGCTTCAAACTCTACATCTCCAAGCATAGGTTTTTGCAGTTGCATCTGGATTTGTTGGACTCCCAATCCCGGATCCTGTATCAGTGTTTCATGCAACCTCATCGCTATTTCCAATGCTTCTTCTTGGGTCGAAAGCTTCTACTGTGATAGCGTCGTTCTCAGGTGCGGTGTCAAAGACGCCACAAACCACGTATGGTGCTACGCATTCTTAGTGTCATATTAGCCTCACAGATCATACTCTTCAGTCTCTAACCCAAATCCCAGGGGTCTCTCTTGGAGGCATCTCAATCTCCTTAAATCTGATGCTTGACTATGTCTCTGATTTCGGCTGGCTAAATTCTTTGTTCAACACAATCTAAATCTTCGTTATTCCTGCATTTGGGTGATCCTTTGAGTGCTTGATATACCATGTTAATGCACGATCCTACAACGTGCTTACCAAGGTAGCCTTCTTAATGTTATCATCCTTAACCCCTTGTGCTTCCCACACTGCTTTTACCACGAACCAGAACTGATCTGGGTCCTCATTTCCTACTCCTCTGAATACGAGTAGCTTAATCACGCTTGCCATACTGAACTGCTGGTTTGGTGGAGGTGGTGTAGGCGAAGATGGAGGTGGATTTGAAGTGAGTGGTGGCATAAGTGGAGAGGGTAACTGCAGAATGTGCTACCTGATCAAACTAACCACACTCCTCGGAGACACCTGAGCGCACTCTTCCTCACTCGCTCGCAGTGGTGAAATTAAAGGACTGCTTCCTAGCCCTTCAATAACTTTGTAGACCTTTCTGCTTCACGTCATTCCAATCATTAAGGTAATCACCCCTCAATTTCCTTCTTCATATGATTCCAGTGTTCCGTCATCAGATATCCCTTAGGCAAATCCCGGTCCCGGCAATGGAACCATTTATTGGCTTATCGGGGCCTGAACCAGGTTCAAAAATGTTTTATCCAAACAAATCCCAAAACTACCAGTCCTTTTGGCAACAGTCTGCGAAGCGCGGACTGAGGTCTCACCCGAGGTAGTATGGGAGGGTGTTGGAACTAGGTTTCTGCACCCTAGGGATGTCTTGATGAGGTTTGGAGAGTTTGCAGACCAATCTTTCACACTTGTACGGCTTCGCGAAACTATTCGACCTTCATGTAGCCTTAGTATCGAGCACGAAGAGGCATTGTCTAGATCCCTTATCCTTAGTATGTTTTTATTATAGATCTGACTTAATTCAATAGTTTTTATCAATCATTCAATATTTGTAACTAGTGTGGGAAAACATAAACCTTAAAGAGATGCATAAAACCATAATAGAAGAATAACCACACAGATATACGAGCAGATGCACAATATTTCAGAAACACTTATCTTTTATTAATCTTCTGTTCTAGTACAATCCAATTCCACCCTGTGCACTCAGCTGCAGGGGTCCGTGCACACAGCTGCGGACTCTACCAGGCCTCTACGCACACAACTGTAGAGCCTATTCTACCACTACGACCCTTGACTCAGACTTACAAAATTAGATTGAATATCTCATTCAGAAACCCATACCTTTCAACATAAAAAAAAGCTACTTTCTACACTTAAAGCCTCATTGTATTTATACATTCCCATGGTCCGCAAACCATGGTAGGCCGACACATTCTAGATTAAATTACAATATTTTAGGGCGGACTACCCTTTGACTTGACTCATTAAAATTCGTGCTCTGTGCACTTCACGAAGCTTTTACAATACCAGTGCCCAAAATTGTGGGCTTTAAGCCCCAAAACCGTTACGCGAGGGATCCGCTACCCAACACATCCATAGACTTTGATTTCTGAAATTTCTAGTATAAATACTAGCCTCCAACTTTGGACTACTCATTTAGGTGTAGAATCCTTTTTATCTTGGTAGAAATCCTGGGAACTAAATCATTGCTTAATAGAAAAAGTGCCATATGCAAGAATTGGTTGAGAAAGTCACTAAACGAGTAGTCTTAAAAAGATTTCCTCACTAATGAGGTCCAGTGAATTACTGATTATGGCTTTCCTTCAAGATCTAATTTTTATATAGGAAACTTAAACGTTTCTGATTGGTAATATAAATACAAATAGACCAAAACTAATTGGTGCTTGAATGATCCTTCAACACTGAATTTGAGAAACTGATCATGAGTTATATCTCACAAGAATTGACTGAAATTGAACAAAATTGAGGGTTTCCTTCCGGATGAAAACACTGATAAAAGCCCCAAAATAACTTCATATACCCACTGATAATTTCGATACCCTAATAGAAAATAAACTATGGAAATTAGCTTCCTAGACATCTCAAGAAATATTGCAGAGTAATAGGGTTGATTTTTCCTAGGCAATTCAAAATTTTCAGGTAGGAATGACTCAAAAATATAAGTTATCTGGAGAAACTAAGCTTTTGATAAATCTACATAAGTGCATCAGTATAAAAAGGATGGAGGGACTTCTACGGATTCAATTGCAAATCTTGATAGATTCAAAGGTTATGGAGAAAGGAATTTCATTATTTATGGATACTATAGCTCTTTGACTTGGGAGGTATTGGGCTTCACACTAGGTGACAAATTCTGGGAAATGGTAAGTTTGCGGGAAACAAAACTAAGGGAGAAAAGATTCCCAGAAGGAGAATTCATTGTTGGCATCCTCATACTTCTGGAATGCCCAATTGTGAATCTCTTATAAATCAAATTCATAATGGATTTCTGTGATTTTGAATTAGGTGTCGATGAGAGCTAGTTCATCAAGGTTAATTACAAGGGGTAGGAAGGGACCCTTGATAGCTACCTTGGATTTTCCCTTATGGCTGGCCATTTCAAGGAGAATAAATTCACAAGAAATTATTGAGAATTTTACTTGGGAATGATGGTGACTGATAGTTGATGGTCACTAGAGTTTGCTCGGATCATGTTCAAAATGCTCTGGTTCCAGGTGAAAGGTTAAAGAGTTTGGTTTTAGCAGGAATAATAGTTTTATTATGATGCTCATAACGACTTTTTATCGAATTAATGGTTAATGTCACTGGCAATTGAATGAATTAGACGTTGGTGAGAGTGATTAATGCTATAACGGTTAGCTGGTCAATTTATCGGAAGGGGTAGTTATGACCAGAAATAGCGGAGGCTAGAAAATAGAAGAAAGGTTGGTGGAAGGGAAAAGCAGTTTTGCAAGGGGGGTTAGTGGTGGCATATGGTTTGAGGTAAGGGGGGGCCATAATGAATAGGAGTCTGACATGTATGCCATAGAGGGAAAAGGGGAAACCACTTTTCAGACCCCCTCCTTCCGTTAATTGTCGGGAGTGCAGGGGGTCCCGCAATTCATTTGTCATTGTCGATCTGGGCACATTTAATCCCAAGTGTCAAAAGATGCATGAAGGTTATCGTGTTCAGAGGCAAGTCAAATCAAACTTCATTTACAATTTTTTATTGAAAAAACTATTTAAATTTTTAATCGCTGAATTAAAAATACAATGAGCGACATTTAAATTTGCTCGCTTATTCTAATGCATAATAATACTTCTTTCTTTTTTATTTTATAATCATTTTTATTTTTCTCTATTTTTTCTTTTATTTCTTTTTCTTTGTCTTTTGTTTTTACTCTTTCATTTTTCATTTCTTTTTCTTAGTTTTATTTTTCTATTTTTTATAGTCAATATAAAATTTGTAAAACAATCCCAAGGGTAAAATAAGGTACAACAGGTCATCTTGCTATTGTTTTTCATTGCCTTAAAAATATCTATAATAAAGAACAATGAAAAACAAATGAAATTTATCTTTGATGAAGCAACATCATATGCAGGACCCACACTTCTATTAGAAAATTTTCATCAGCATAAAAATGGATGTTGGGTCAAAGTGTAACTTTTATTGTTAGAATGGTCTGCTGGGGTTTTTAGGGTCTACAATTCCAATGGAACTAACAAAATTGGATTGAACACCCATAAGTAAGTAAACATCCATTGATGATTTCTTATTGATGAGGCTTAATGAACTTAAGGTTTTTTGAAATTTGGGTTCCTTGAGTCGGAATGAGGAATCCAACTATTCATTCAAAAGCTTGTTATGTCTACTACATGATGTAGTTCACGATTTCTGAATACCATGAGCGCTTAAGGAGTTATCCTTTTAGTTATTTAAAACTTAGATATTAATTGTAAAGCTCTTTTTAATTAAAGAAGTTTATTTTGATTTATGGTGGATTTATAAGTTGATAAAGGATCTATCACAAGTTTTGTGGCTTATCTCTAAGAAATTAATACACCAACTAACTAGATCCTACTAGACTTTGAGGGTTGTTGATGACTTGATAAAGTCATGGGATACTTTGTTTGTATTTTGTTCTCATGCTTTAATTCTATCTAAGTGTTTTTTTTAAGTTCAGCTGATAAGACATCTCTGGGGCGGAGGCGGGTTGAACTTCCAATCATTGAAATACACCAAGGCTTACCAACATGTTTTTTTCCAATTGTAATACCACCTATGGACACACCTATCTCAGTGATAATTTTATTATTGCATTTGAAAACTTCAATTTAATATTTATATATTAAATTCTTTCACGGGAAATGCCAAAAAGCATGCCCAACTATATTAGGCATCAAAATACTTCATATGCAATCCTGGAAATGAAATTTCAATAACGAAATGCGTGCCAAAGCTCCATAAACTAAAAAAGAAAACATTGCGAAACAATCAAATCAGACAAGTAAATCGAATACCAACTTCTTATACATTTCCAGCTTTGTAGGGATCAGAACTCAAGCTTCTAAATCATATTCAATTTCAAACAAGTAAATAAGTCATTATGCTTGAGTACATAAATTGATGGCTGGAAATTTCACTGATAGCCATGCTTTTTTTCACTAATAGTCAAGTAAATCGAATACCAACTTCTTATACATTTCCAGCTTTGTAGGGATCAGAACTCAAACTTCTAAATCATATTCAATTTCAAACAAGTAAATAAGTCATTATGCTTGAGTACATAAATTGATGGCTGGAAATTTCACTGATAGCCATGCTTTTTTTCACTAATAGTCATTTACTATGTTTGGAAATGCGTGGAGAAGGAGCTTGTTTCTCCTTCAAAAATTTACAAATTTAAATGACATATACTCAATATAGATAATTTCATAATCTTTCAAATTACATAATTTCATAATCAAGCATAATTTCAAATTACATAATTTCATAATGACATATGATGATTTAATTTTTTGCAATGGGAATTGAATTCTCGAAAGAAATGGAAACTGTACTAATTTAGCCTAAATAGAAAGCTTAAAAACAAAATCAACATTTGAGCTAATGAATAACAAATATTTTTATGATTTCTAACTTGAAAATATCAACTAAATAATGTAACCTCAAAGATTGCATTAGATTGTGCAAAACACATCATGCTAAAAAACAATTCACATTCAACTATGCAAACAAATCTCTCTTTGCCGACAATGACAATGAGAAATAAAGTGTGATCAAGATTGAGCAACAACCTTTTAAAGGAAAAGAGGGAGGGTGAGTGAAGGAAGAGAGGGAGGGTGTGTGTACAATTGTGTGGTGTGGCGTGGCATGAGAGGAGGGGATGGGAGATGTGGGGAGGGGATATTTCATGTGGCATCCTACCATATAAACGCGTCCTTTTTGCTTTTCTCGATTTTTTTTCCAAATTGATTTTGAATGCAATTTTTCTTTCTCCATTTATTTGGTTTTTTTTAATTAAAAGGAAAATGTAAGGACAATTTTCTTCATTTTTTATTATTATTTTAAATTTGTTTTTTCTTCCAAAGACTTTGTTTGTGATTAGTCTTTTCAAGCATTTACGAAAATATGAAATAATCGCTTTGTTACATGGTAACATTCAACAACTTGATTGTTAGTATAAAAACTAGGTTAGATCCATAATCCATAAGACAACAGAAACACACAATTACTATATGTAAAGCAAATAGACCAAGATATTATCTTATAAACACAACCCAATTGAAAAGGAAAGTTTAGTACTTGTCAAATTATCGTAACCTCATCTTGTTGTGTCAAATGTTGCAAGGGGAGCAACACAATCTCTCCCAAGGGATGGGCCTCTCTCTCTTCTCTCTCTCTCAATCCTCTTTTCTTCTACACAAAAATGTTAGCATAACCTTACTCTGGATTTCTCTCTGAATTCCTTGGCCTAACTCTTTTTTTATAGACCTGAGTGGATAATATTTTCTGGAAAACTTTCCATAACCACTGCAAATCATCCTAATGGAAAAGCGAAGCTGGGGTCAATTTTTCCTTGACCAAAAGGAAGGAATCTTAGTATGTGATACTGGGCACCATCAAATCCATTGACTGGATAGTTAAGAACATGGAAAAAAATGTTGCATAGTTGTTTCACGAGTATCCATCTGACCACATAAGGTTTTTTAAAAACATACGCAGTGAGTGAAATTCCAATTTCTTCTTGTCTATTTTCATATCTTAGAAAGTTCTTTCACTAAGGAATGTTTTTACTGATGTTTGAACCTATTTCTGACATGCTATTATGCTACTATTGTCTATAGAAGAGGTGTACGAAATTTGGGAAAACAGTTGCCCCTTGATGTGAAGGGCAAGTGGGAGCATGGAAAAGTACACCCGAAGTGCATCACAAATTTTTGTATTGTTGAATTGTGTACCATTGAAGTTGTCTATTAAAGAGAGAATGGGAGAGGTAAAACGATCCCAAGGGATTGAGTGAGCTACCACCTATGCGAACCAGTACATATGAGTGACATATATTGATGTTTAATTTCTTGATACAAACAAGGTGGGCATGTCCCGTGCTCATGGTAAATGTCGAAGTAAAGTAAAATTACAATGATGATCAGGCAAGACCATGAATAATGATGAATCTTTGAATCTGTTGAAATGGATGATGTTGTAACTATTGAGCTGAGTAATCCCACATGGGTGAGGGACCAGGATTACTAAAAGAGTTGTGTTGATGGTGACAGGTTTGAATAACCACAAGAAGCATCCCCATTGATGGGTGATATGAATGTAGTGGGTGTACTGAGGAATTCAAATCTTCATTGGGGTCAATACAACTCATGGCCATGCGAACAAGTGTAGTTGGAATGGAGTATGGGTGGAGTTGATCGAATCAAGGAGCACTGATGTCTCTCCCAGGCTGACCCAAGGGTTCATACACATTGAAGGTGCTAGGAACCAAAGAAAATAGATCAATAAAAATTATGACTTGTTTCCATGTGAATAATTTGAGTTGAAGTTGAACATGGGTTAGGTTTGAGAGATCAAGGAGCATTGTGGTCTCTCCTAGTCCACCTGGAGGAGAACTATGATAAGGGAATGGATAACAAAGGCAAAAACGATCTTCAACATATTAGAACTTCCAGATAATGAATGTTGATTTCGATGGGAGTTAAAATCACATGAGGGATGTGTAGAAATAGATGAGAAATCAAGACTTGTATTAACATGTGGACTTTGAAAAATTGTGGATGAGGTCATATTTTAATGAGAGGGTGAATTTCTTTTAATGGAGTATATACAATGACGAATGACACTGATAACAGTGACAAGGACCATTTCGGCAATGAGAGAGGGATGATGCCTCGATTAAATCGAGGAAACCAATTTAAGGAAATGGAAAAAGGGTGTCATGGGTGTACTAGTGCGTTGACGACAATAATAGTCAGACAAAGGGAGACCAATATTAACTATAGTTGATAGTTGATCCCATGACAAATGACACAAGCGGTAGAATGAAAAGGGGTACTGGGGAGGATGATGATAGTAAAAGTCAAACAATGGGGACTAGTATTAACAACAAACTATAGTCAAACCTACTCAGGTGACTTAATGGGGATGCTCTAAACAAAGGCGACTTGAGACTTTTTCCAGTATAGAATGGTGGTATCAAGCTATCAAGGTGTTACAAGGTGAAGAAGGTGTTAATTTTGGGGGCTTAAAGGTTACGAGACAAAAAATAACAACTAGTACAATCAAAAGATGGATTCCCTTGGTGCGATTGTGTGTATATATTAATAATCAAAAAAAGGGAGGGAACAGGCCCCTAGGGGTGTCTTTTTGGGGAAGGTGGATGAATCAAAGGAAAATGAAGTGCTCATAGTTGCCTGGGAATAGAAACTTGTGTGAAACTTCATATTTGAATCCTAATGAAACCAATGGGAAGGGAATTCGAGGTAGGTAAGAAGAAACATAATTGAGGGAGAAGGTGCAGTTGCATGGAGTGAATAAAGACTATATGGACTCCAAATCCTATATAAAATGTCAGCATGGATAATAAATGATCAAGGACTTCTATTAGGACAACCATTAGGGGTAGGTAAGTGTGGATATAGTTCCTACAATTGGATAATTTTGCATAAGACGGGTCATAGTGAACTGGAGCAGATGTGTGTATTTAGTTCCAAGATGATAAAAGGAAGTAATGCAATTTGTTTGAAGAGGCACACTAAGAGCGTATATGCAAGTTAGATTCATCATACCTTATGACACAGTTGAAGCTTAATTGATGGTGTGAGAGGTCATGTGGGGTCTACGTGCAAAATCTATGTACAAGTAAGTGAGAGTACCACAAGTGAGAGTGCTCAATCATAATAAACTTGAAAAGTATATATGAAAGCGGTGTGAAATGATGGGCATACCAATATGGGAACATGTTGAAATAGCTCTCGGATGGACACAAAATGTGGAATGGAAAATACCATGTTGAAGGGTTCATTGCGAGGAATCCAACATTGGAAAATAAAAATAAACTATATATAGGTGGGATTAGGCCCTATGAGTTTCATGGGAACAAACATTCCAAATACAACATTTAATGGGTGGGGAAGAAATGTTCCATCGTGATTGGCTAATACATATGACTTCTTAAGGAGACACTTGTGGATGATGTAGGGACCATGCCATTTGGGTTCGAAATTACTTACACTAATCATTTAATTTGATTTATGATGGGAGAGAACAAGGCCTTCATAAAAAACACGAGGAAGAACATATTGGTCATACTAAGCCTTGGAACAATGTTTCATGGATTTTCTTTGTTATAGAAAAGTGCATCAGTTTCCATCTGAATGTTCCAAGGTAATTAATCATTTACTCAATGGGAGGCCTATCAGGAAGGAGTTCAACCACGAGTTGCAGTGTTCGTATTTCTCAATTAGGTGTGTTAAGAGCTTCCAAAATACCTTCATCATATGTGCAGATGGTTCTTGGTGGAGGCGGTTCGGGAGGGGGACTTGGGGTGACCTCATATTTTGTTAACGATGTTACCAGATCAATTGTTGATAAGAAAACATATCAGAGTAACCATCACTGTCACTTGAATATAACGGGTAACAATACTCCATTAGAGCTTTGCCACAGTCAAGTCAAGATGGTGCAATATTTTCATCTGGTAAAGAAAGAGAGGAAGTACTTGCATTCCCCCAAGCATAGTCTAGAGAATGAGGGGGAGAGTCATCCTTAGGGGAGACAGTAAGATGCTTGAAGTGACATATATCTTTGGGTTCATTGGAAGATATATAAAAGAGATAATTTTGGGGTGGGAATTCATATTCGTTAAGCTCATTGCCAAAGAAGTAAAGGTTTAGCATTCTTTTGTGCCATAAAGGGTTGTGATCTTAGAATTCATAATCCAATTGAGCTATAGGTTCACACGTGAACATGGAATGGTGTAAGCAGTCATAGATAACATAGGTTTATCTATGAGGGATTACATGTGGCAAAGGTGTGACAGTTTCCTCAATTATGTGGTATGGGTGCATGACCTCCTTGGGGACATGAAATACATCCTCACCCTCATGTAGGTCATGAAAATTGAGGGGTTCCTTGTGAGATCTATAGATAAGGTGAGAGGATAATGATGGTTATGGTGTGTCATACAGGGCACTTCTTTGGTGTATGTCCATTTTGATGGCATCCGAAACAAGGCAAGAGAATTTACAAAGGACGATGAGGTGCCTGTATATGGGGAATCCCTATAGTTGGTTTCTTCTAATTCTTCTTGTTGGGCAACGGATCCCCCCATAGCATGTTTTTGGAGCTTGAAAGCCCAAATTTTGGTCAAGTGTAATGTAAATACCTCGCGAAATGCGGGCACAGAGTGCGAGAGGAGACGGTTCTTCACCCTAAGATAATGTAATTGAATGTAAAGTGTGTCGACCTACCCATGGTCTGCAGACCATGGGATTTTATAAATAGAGCGAGGCCCTAAGTGTAAAGTCAATCCAAGTTTTGACAAGTAACAGATAGATGCGAAGGCATGGTGAGGAGATAGAAGTGAATTTGAAGTGTATTGGGTCGTAGTGGTAGGTAGAGGCTCTGCAGCTGAGTGCGCAGAGGCCTAGTAGAGTCTGTAGTTGAGAGCGCAGACCCCTGTAGCTGAGTGCGCAAGGCCTAGTAGAGTCTGCAGCTGAGAGCGCAGACCCCTGCAGCTGAGTGCATAGGGCGGAGTTGGGTCTGTAACTGAACTTGAGTATTAATAAAGATAAGATTGATTCAGAATATTGTGCATATGCTTGTAGATCTGTATTTATATGTTCTGGTTATTCTTTATGCATTTATATTATTTTCAAGTACACGTGCTAAACTAAAAGTTCAACAAGTAATAAGAATATTGGGCCCGCACAAACTAAGTTAAGCACTAATATAATAGCACAGTACGGATCGTATCAGAATAATATGGTATTCGTGAAGGTGCACATAGGTTGTGAAGAATAGAAAGCTACGTGGAGCAGCGCAGCGCGTAGATTAGGATCGCGAACCTCCAAAACCCTCATCAAGACATCCCTAGGGTGCAGAAACCTGGTTCCAGCATCCTCCCATACTACTTCGGGTGAGACTTCAGTCCGCGATCTGCAGAATGTTGCAAAAAGGGCCGGTAGTACCAGGATTTGCTTGGCTAAACTCACTACTAGACCTGGGTCAGGCCCCATGTAGCCAACAAATGGTTCCATTGTCAGGGTCGAGATCTACCACTGGAACCCAACAAAGAAGGAAATTGAAGAGTGGTTGGACAAGAATATTCATGAGTTCGTGACACAAGAAAATAGAACTCTGCAAGTATCTAATAAAAGGTGGCTAGATTGCTATGTTTATATAGAAATCCATGAGATTTTCTTCGCACCCTTTCCTTCTGAACTGTATGAGTGGATCGCAAGATTAGCCAATAGCCAGCGAAGGTGTAAGCTCGACCAACCAATAGTGTGGACTTTGGAATTAGTGTAGAGACTAGAGGCAGCAGAAGATAAGATTGCACGAGCTGTGGACCATTGGCTCGACCAGATATACGGGGATTTATCACTGAATTTGCAATAGACATGACCGTGAGCTACATTGAAGCAGAATGACATTTTCTCAAGGGACCGCGAGCTAAGTAAATTAAATCTTTGAATACCTAGATTAAGATGTTGTTATGTGAAAAGCAGGTTATGTGAATACATTAATGTTTGGAACGATGCGAAGCAGAAAGATCTACAAAGGTAGCAATGTATTAGGATACAGTCCCTTAATTTCACCTTCGTGAGAGAGCGAGGAAGAGCTCACTCGAGTCTCTCCAAGAAGTGAGGTCAGTTTAATAAGACAGTGCATTCTGTTATCTCAAAATCGGACCCTGACAGGCTGCTTATCAGGTAGACTCTAAGTAACTGTTTCAAACCTACTTTAGGCTAAGGCTTAGCCTCCTCAACCTGAGAGGGCTCTCTCACAAGATTAAAGATTTGGATTATGAGTAAGATGGCTAACTCTATGAAACAAAACGAAGGAATGGAAGTGGTGGAAACACAATTAGAAATTATCCATTGGGCTTATGGAGTCAAAATGGTTTCAGTATAACAATGATATCAGCCTTACATAGAAGTCAAGGCATCTAGAATTCAACGCATTTAGAACACACCAGAAACATATAGGACAACACAGTTTATAAATGTATGAAGAAAATTAGAGCAAAATCAGTGATTTCTAAGTAAACACACATTCATACCATTACAAATACTGAGAAGAGAACAATACAATACATTCTGAACCTTGAATTCCTTTTGATTCCTGAGAAGCAAAGCCAAACCATGTATTACCAAAAGAATAGAGTCTTTACACAAAGAACAATGTGAGAGATTTTCTAAATAATTTTCTAACCCTTTGTACATCAGATGTTCTGCTATATATAGAGCTCTCTACATAACTGAGATTCCTCCTCCAGCATGAGGGGAACTCGAATTCTTCCTAATATGACACCTATTAACACTTTAAACTAACTATTAAATGCAACTAACTGCTAACTGGAAGTGCTAGAAACCTAAGACAATTAGGAGTATAACTCCTCATCATGTTGGTAGTAGCATTTATTACAACCCAAACTCGTTCTCTGACACATTTCCTTCTTCAGTTTAGCTGTGGTGATGATTTGAAACTCCTTGTTGGCCCTTGATGTCTCATCTCTTTACTGCTCTTGGAAAATAGGAAAATGCCCCTGTTTTTCTGTTTTCACTCTCCACTAGGATCTTCGAAATAAATTATCCCTGTTGTTCTTCATTGATTACCCAAAAATTTATTGGACTGCCATGTTTTTCATGTACTGTAGACCGTGTTAAGACAAAACTTGTCTAATGCTGCCTGAAACATCATGAAAAAAACTAGCTATGAATAATGACAATTTTATAACGCATAGGTTTAGAGCTCATATATGTCCCTCCTCTGCTTGTTCTGCCTTTGCTGGATGCTCACACTTTGTTAATGATTTTCCCTTTGTCACTCTCAATTGATCAACCGAATTATAACATGCAGCTACAACAGTTTCGTAGCGCGCTACGAAACTGTTGTGCATTGGGCATCATCTTCAGCAGTTTTGTAGCGTGCTACAAAACTGCTGTGTAACTTCAAAAGCGCAGTTTTAATGCCAAAATTTGACCATCTTGAGCTTCTTTATCTTGAAATGTCCCTTTTCATGTGCCCTGAAGTTGTTCACAACTAAATACAAAGGAACCACTCTTTAAGGAAAACTTCAAAAAGGTAAATCATCAAAACTTAGAACTTATCCTTGTTTGTTGTGTGATTTCCCTTAGCTAAGGAAATCCTTTCTGTTGGCTTAGTTGTATCTTCAAATCCTCGATTTTCCTTCTCATAATTCTGATCCTGACTCTCAGTCTCGTATTAACTTTTCTGATGAATTTTGCTTCCTTTATTGCAGGGATTGACTAGGTGTAGTATTGAGCATGGTAGTCGACCACCTCAGGTATTGAAAGTGTTTTGTCTTCCCATAGAGCCTGCATTTTATTAAACTGAGCTTCCTTGATTGCATGTTTCCTTGAGGCCTTCTTCAGTTTAGCAATTTCAAGATTTGCTAACTTCAACTTCTTTTTCAACTCTTCAACACTATATTCCTCTTGAGAGATAACTGCCTTACCTCTATTGTTTTTATGCAGTGGAGATGATGCTTCTGCTGAAGTCATGGTTCCTTCATGAGACTTTGCTAGCTCCTCTGTCACACTTGCTTCTAGCAGCACCTCTTGTACCAGCTTTGAACGCCTCGTCATAGGTCTTCTTGGCTTAAAGACAAATTTAGAAACCTGCTCATCAAATTTGAGCTCTTTCGAGACTTTTATCCTTTTGGTTTTGTCTTTAACTGGTTCTATCAAGTCTACTCAAACCAGAGGAGACTCTTCAATATCAATAGCTTGCAGCAAGTCATTCAAACTTCCCTTTGAAACCTGGCTTTCCTCAGTAACCACTGTCTTGCCTTTTTCTTTAGCTAACTGGCTCCTGGTCATTCTTCTCTGAACTACTTCACTTGTAGATGGTTCATGTACACCCTCTTTGAACTGAGTTTTCTCTTCCTGGGACAGTTGGGGTGTGTCCTGAATTACCAGTGGTCTGGTGGGCTCCTTTACCTATTTCCTAGCCTTCAAATATACAAATCTCCTGGATCTTGTCTCTGCACGATGACCAACTACTGGCGGAGAATTTTTTGCAGCCTAAGGACTGAGGCTAGTCTGATTCTTGAAGCCAGACATAAACATGAACATGGACCAGTCCCTGTCTACTCTCTGTATCTCATGAAAAATGATCAACTTGACTAAGTCATGATGAAACAAGGTCTCACAAGCTTCATTCTTCAACTGAACCTTGTCACACATTTTTCCTAGGCTACGAAACATGTCAAAAGGAAAATCAAGTGATATCTTCTTAGTAAAATGAAGCAGAAGCTTGAAGTGATAAGAATACACCTTATGATACCTCCCTTCGCAGGTGAAGTACCTCTGTATGCAGGTAAGTAGATTAGCATATGAATCTTTGACAAAACTCCTGGGCACTGATTTGTTCAAGTCTGAATCAATGAACTCCGGTTTCAGAAATTCCTTGCAGGGGGTCATATCAAACTTGAAATTTTTAGACCATTTTTCCTATCCCCTTGGAATCTTAGTGACTGTAGATATAACCTCTGGAGAGATTGGAAATTCAAGCACCCCAACTTTTGAATTCAGTCCTGTGAAATTTAAAGCGAATTCCTTGGTGACTTGCATATGGCCACCTTGAAGTTTTTCGCAAAACCTCCAACAACCAACCTATTTGAAGGCTTTTTCAACCTCATTATTCTTTAGGATGCTATCTAACCCCTCAGGTTCATTCCTCAAACATCTGCCTGACCTATGCTCTTTTATTTTTGCAGACCCCTCCATGAAATTCCAGCAGAATGAAAGTTGGAAAGACCAGCACTGTCTCAATCTTCGATCATTGCCTCTCTCAAAAGCTGCCTCGCTTGATCTTCAAGGAATTCAAATTGACCGCTTAACAATTTGCTCCTCACGCATGCACCCAAAAACAATTCATGACTATGAATACTTGGCTCTTCTTGAAACTTGCAACCTGAGCGTACTAAGGCATCTAATGACTCTAAAGACGAGGATAAGCGGTTGGACATGATAGGCGAAGTGTATAAGCTGACAACTGATGATGTAAACATAATGGATTTTGATAGATATGACAGTTGAGCAAGATTTTCTATGGATCCACGCGAATCCCTAATTTCATAGCGCAGCCAGTGTAAATTCTAGGTTTTGCACTACGAAAATACCTAGACTGGATTTTGCGCTACGAAAACATCTAGATAGTTTTGTAGCGCATAAGAACCTTAGAACAAATTTGACATAGGGAATCTATGCAAGTTGAGGGACTAGTGATGAATGAGAATGAATTGTTGACCTTTATTTAACCATACCACCAAGACTCCTAGGACTTAGATACTAAAGCAAACAAGAAAGAAAACTAAACTCGGACTAACACCAAACCTTTACAATCAAACTGATGTGAACAATTTAGAAATTGTTTCTTAGGTGATAACGCATTCCACAGTTACCACCTCCACCTATGCCACCACCCGTTTCACCTCCTTTACCTCCATCTCCACCCACTCCATGTCCATCAAACCCACAGTTCAACATGGCGAGTGTGATCAAGCTACCTGTATTCAGAGGAGTAGGGAATGAGGATCCGAACTAGTTTTGGTTCATGGTAAGAGCAGTATGGGAAGCACAAGGGGTCACGGACGACAACATTAAGAAGGCTACATTGGTGAGCATGCAGTAGGATTGCGCGTTGACATGTTATATCAAGCACTCTAATGATCACCAAAATGCAGGAATAGTAGAGATCCAGAATGCGCTGAACAAATAATTTAGCCAGCTGAAATCAGAGACATAGTCAATCATCGAGTTTAAAGAGATCGCGATGCTTCCAAGTGAGACCCCCTGGGATCTAGACTAGCAACTAAAGAGTACAATCCGCAAGTTTAATATGACACTCATGGATGCACAACATCATGCATGGTTCATGGCATCTCTGACACCGCACCTGAGGACGGCGCTGTCGCAACAGAAAATTTCTACCCAAGCCGAAGCATTGGAAATGGAAATGAGGTTACATGAGACACTGATACAATATCCAGGGCTGCGGGTTCAAAAAATGCACATGCAACTACAAAATCTCTATCTAGAAATGCAGAGCTTGAAGAAGGATAGGGCACCGCGGCCAGAGGCGCGTGAGGAAGTGTGGTGCATAAACTGCAAAGGCCAAGGCCATGACAAGGACCATTGTCCAGTATTCACGAACTACTTGGTAGGTGTGGGGCCAATGCCATTAATACGGGAGGCATGGGCAAGGCCAAGTGCGACACCCATGTTATGGTGCGTGGTCTGTCAAATAAGAGGAAAACACACGATGGATAATTTTCATTTGCTACAGAAGTATACGCACGCTCCCCAGCAGTTGTTTTGTACTTTCTGCACGTCAATAGGCCACGACGAGTGTACTTGTCACAGCTACGAGTTAATGATGGATCTGACCCCAGCCTATTGGATGTAGATAGAAATGTGAGCCCTCGAACCAGTGGCAGGGATGGTGCGCGCGAGATTTCAGGGGCAAGGTCGAGGACGAGGAGGAATGGGGCCAGGAAGGGGTCGTGAATAGTTAATTTGTTATAATCGGGCAGGGCCAGGGCACTATGCCCGCAATTGTACCAACCCAATGAGAATATCCTATTCATATTGTGCTCAATTCGATCATGAAGCAGTAGATTGTCTTATGTTGATTGCACAGATGTGCAAGAAAGGGGTACTCCAGCCTCCTCCGACTCAAAATATTCAAATGGTGAGGTTTGAACTGTGCGAAGAGGACCTAAATGTGAACATAGTGCTCAGAAGTCATGCAACCACAGGGGAGGATAAGGGGAAGTAGCCTGAGGAAGACACATAGGTTCGCAAGGCTCCTACAAAGGAACCTAAGTTTGACTTAGAATGCACAAAGGAGACATGCATGGAAGCTAAGAAGAGCTTTACGAAAGCCTCCACTTCAGGTAGTAAAGATCGACCAGAGCCAGGGATGGATCCTTCTATGCTTACTACCTTTTTGGAGACATGCATGAAACTGTTGCGTGATAATAAGGCAGTTAAGGGACTATAAGAGTTGATCACTAGGTGCGCAGGATCAGCGGAACCATGCGTAGTAAGTAAACTGGGAAAGCATGCATTACACACCAGGAGGGAAATCAGATTGACGGTGTATATTGGTGAGCATGAAATGGATCAGGTAATTCTACACCAAGGTTTGAACGTGAATGTGTTACCAAAGTATACATGGGAATGCATGGGCAGCCCGCGTTATAGTGGTCCCTTTTCAATTACGAATAGTGAACCAACATAATAGTTTGCCCATGGGAAGGTTGCAAGGGGTAACAATTGATATCGAAGGTGCGAACACGCAGATGGACTTTGAAGTAATATAGATTGTTGATGACAGCAATCCTTATCTAGCGTTGCTAGGAATAGACTGGGCCACTGATATGAATGGAGTCACCAACCTGAAGAAGCGGAAGATGATATTCAAGAAAAAGTCCCTATGCATAGTAGTTCCACTAGACCTAGCCGAAGGAGCACGCTACATTGAACCAGTGTGTGATGATGAAAGAGACGACGAGTTGGACTATATTTACTAGATAACCACGCAAGACTAGGAGCGGGTGAACCCGACTGCAGATGGGAGAATCTCATGGGAGCGCGACAGTTCTTATACTTTGGATTCAGATGAAGAAGTAGAATGTTGGCAGAATTGGTTGCACGATGTGACAATGCTAAATTGCAACGTGATGATTAGATCCTGTGTTGCGTGATGACGGAGGCAAGGGAACTACCAACATATGATGGAGTGACAGTAGTGGATGAATTCCTGGACAAATTTGAAAGCGCAGTACCAGAAAAACAACATTACGATATGATGGAATGGGCATTGTACACAACCCCTGTACAATGGTGGAGTACACATTAGAAGACCATTGGGAACTAGCGCGAATGTAGAAGATGGATGCACTTACAGTTTAGAAGCCCCCAACATCGAACGAGAGCTGGGCAGCTAGGACGAAGCAGCTTACGTGCCCACCTATATCGATGGGTATAGACATGTGCTGTGTAAGCACATCCCAGAATAAGGATCGAAAATCAGAACCAGACGCAATAGTAGGAAAAGTGATGCACACCACAAATATTCCACATCGAAGCATTCAAAAAGCTATGCGGAATCGGGAATAGAGTTCACTAAGCGAGATGAACTGACTGGGACTTGCAAGTACCAACAGTTCGATGGGCCTATAGGGCCATAAGAAAAAGTCAGAGTGTGGAAATGACCCCAACACTAACAAGAAGAAACGAAACCATAAGAGCAAAGAAGAATCCCCATACATCTCCCATAATTGGGACAGTACGCGAGGACCCAGGTAAAGGAATTATGCAATTACAGGAAGCCATTGGGGGAGGGAACTTGAAACTTCGTGAACTGGAAGAAGATTGGGTATGGCTAAGGAAGAAAATAATGATATTCGATGAAGAAATAAGCAAACTAGAAACTGAAGTTGCACAAGCATGCTGCACCGAAAAACTAAGCACAATGGGACAAGGTGTAGCCAGCCATACCACTACATTAGAAGAAGTTGTGACCTTGCTACCATGGCTACGACTACACCTTACTAGACAAAGTAAAAAGGGGAGTGTACCATACAAAGAAGAATGTGACGCACTGATAGATGCAAGGGTAATTCAGGGGTGCTTGTGGCCTGGGCTAGTAGGAAAGTTGAAGCCTCGCACCAGTGGTGCGACCACCTAACTATCCGTAGGAAACATAGTCTCAAAGCTCCAAGCAGTTGGAAGAGAGCGCGGGACTATAAAAGAGTTTGTATGGGAGATGCGCGAGACATAGGTTGCACGTATGATCAAGATGTCACAAGGGTTGAAACCACGCATAACGGGTTGTGCTGCTGCACAGGAAGGCTAGAAGGTGACCGTTGGTGTCACTGTTCATGACAAGAGGTCCAATTTAAGGCAAAAAGGAGTGAGCAGTGGGAAATTAAGATAACAATTAACAACGAGATTTGGGACGATTTGCCGCCAAGAAGGCACTAATGATGCAGAAGTGGGGGGAAGGGTCAAATTCAAATTCAAAGGTCACTATAAAAACCCTAGGGCGATCTCCAAGGCATCACTTAGTTGTTTAAGAATTGAGCAAGTACAGAGCATTGAGCGCCATGTACTCTTACCATCCTCAAGTATAGACATAATGATAGCTGCTAGAACAAGAGTGTGGTTCGCCGAAGTTACTGTAGAGCCCCATATGGCCCATGAGGAGCATGGAGAGGTGGCAGCTGCACCAGAAGCTCCAAAATCACCATGCACACTGCAACCACAAAAAGACAAGCAAACGATGGGTTCAATCTAGGTATCCCTAAGAAACCCATGGTTTGGCAAATTGTCAATGGCGGAGAAGGGAAAAGTTGTCACCATTGAAACAGTGGAGGTGGAGGAAGACTTGCAGGCCCTGATCGCCCAAATTGAGATGCAAGACAATGAAGTGGAGGAATTCTCCAAAAGCATTTCGCAACGAAGTTACCACCTTACATTCCCTTGTGGAAGGGAAAATCCAAGGTACTGACTCCTCCCCGATGATATAAGGTTTGAAGGTCCACCGTTGGGATGGGTACGACTATGAAGTTCGAAGATTGGGACCTCGCAGACAGTGAGAAGTTCCCACAATTTCCCATGGAGAATTTAATAAAGCAGAACTGGTTGCACAATGTGGAGAAGGCTAGGTTACTCCATCTACAATGGATACCCCACTACCATTGTGCACCCATCACCATTTTTATCATCAAGAACCTGTTTTGCTTGGTGCATGAGGGGTATCTTTGGCTAGAGGAGTCGATTCCCATCACGGCCGATCTAATTCACTGAATTTCTTGACTTCCAGTCAAAGGAAATGACCCTGCGGCCATAGCAGGAAAAAGCAGTGACTTGGCCCTCACAGAAGCTATGAAGGCCAAGTATAAACGAGAAAAGAGAAATGGGGGGTTACGCAATATCAGGTATTAAAGACCAAGGGGTGCACATAGCCACCTAGCTGTAGGCTAGCAAGCTAATGAGGAAATGTCGCTCCGACGAAGTACCAGTGTCTGTGATTGCATTGGAAAAGCAATGCGTAGAGGGGGTCCAATTCAACTAGGCGTGGTTCCTATGCGACAAATTCTTGATGAACTTCATGGAGGCTCAGGAGTAGGGTAAGACCTTCCACTATGTGTGGTTTCTCTTATCCATCCTATTGGTTGCAGGGGAGCTGCCAGCAGATAGTCAAATTCCCACTACTAAGGGTGACCTGCCCGCAACCACAAGGTACACCTCGCTCTGGGCTACAAAATATGCAAATAGGATTCACGAGATAAAGGTGTTCTGGGTGTTTGTGGAGGCGATAATCTGAACATGGATCAACCACGGGCCACGCTTGTCCCCTACAATTCATAACAGCTTGCAAAGCACGGTAGAATTCAAGGCAGGTATGCATAACCTGTATATCTAGGCGTGCAAGGATTTAGCCTGAACATGGGTGAAGCTTTCATTCATTGCAATGGGTGATGTGATATTCACAATGATGGAGCCATGACCTCCAGAGTGGAACACCCCAGACTTGTTGGAAATGGAGAAGATCGTAGTGCAGCAATGAAAGAAGGACACCAAGTTGCACCTCACGCAATTGACTAAGAGGAAGAGCTAGGAACAAGAAGCAGCCACACAACAGAAGGCGGCTGATGTAGTAGTAGCAACATAGACAGCAGAGACTACAACCGCGCCAACCAGAGAGGCCAAGGAAGGCCAGGAGAGGTCCTCGAGGCAGAAGACCAGGGAAGTGGATAGGGAGGAGGACTGCACGGACCCCAGTATGACATCAACACAACTCAAGTGACTGTGTCACCCAGAGAAATCAGCCCCCAAGAAGAAAGGGAAATCCAGAAAGATTTCTGTCGACCCAATCACGCCCACAGAAGGTGATCTATTGGATATCAGCAAAATGATTCAGGAATTCATGGAGGATGCGCTCCAGGGATTATGGATGGAGAAAAACACTGTGTTGGGCGCACTCAGTGAACAACTACAAGGTTTACAGGTACAACACCCCCAAATAGGCACACTAGACCATCATGTTGCAGCAGGAACCAATGAGGCCGAAGAGCCGCAGTGCGCCCGTGTGGGGAACACCTTCATCTTGCCCAAAGGCGCGTTAGCAGCAATGAGCGAGGATGATCGGGCTGTGATGAGTAGCATGACAGGCATCAGTTTGAACTTGCCTACCCTTCCGTGAGAAATATTGTACCAACTGTAGGATGGGGTCATTGCCAAACTCTGTGCTCGAGAAGGACGAGTGATCCAGGTCCTGCATGAGCAGAAAATCAACATGGACCAACTCAGCATCCAGAGGGATGAGTTGGTAGCACAGGATAGTGGATTGGAGCATGCCGTAGAGGATGCATGCAGGAGCGTTCTATAGTTAGCCATATCGGCAGAGCTACCAGCAGTAGAATGGGTCCATAGATTGGCGGTCAGAGTCTGCGAAGCCTGGGAGGAAATGGCAAAGGTTCAATTGGAGCTGAACTTGTAAATCGCCGAGCTGTGCTTGAAGGCGCAGCCCTCCACACCCCCAGAATTTAGAGAGTAGTGCACTAGCGCTATCTAGATGGGGTTGGAACAAATTGGCCATGTGACACAGGGGTGCACCGGGATGTTGGAACAAGCACTAACCATACTTACGCACCTACAGGAAGACCTGAACCTATAGCGCCTAGAGACAGAGGCACGCATGTTATAGCAAGTGTACGACGGTGTCTGGGGCACCGTGCAGATGGTTGCCCTTACTCAAGGATTCACTAGACTACAGCAGGCAAGGGCATTGAAGGATCGATTAGATGCCACGCACCAAAAGGAAGCCCTGCTTAAAGCACGCATCTAGCTGTGGATCTATGAAGCATTCACAGTCACAGCTACCATTAAAGGGAAGCTGGCATAGATGCAAGAACTATATGCGGTTGGACAGGAATGTGATCCTACTCACAAAAACTCAGAGATACGCGTGCAACAAATACAACAGGCGGTGGAACAGTGTGTTGCGGACACCCAAGCTGTGCGAGACCTGCTGCATGAACTTCGTGCAAAGATCGTTGTGCCACTAGAGTGACTCAGGACAAGTCACAATGATTGTTTTTGGGGCCTGTTGGGCAGCAGATGCCCCCATAGCATGTTTTTGGGGCTTGAAAGCCTCAATTTTGGTCAAGTGTAATGTAAAGACCCTACGAAATGTGGGTGCGGAGCGCGAGAGTCTAGGGTTGTCTGCCCTAAGATAATGTAATTTAATGTAAAGTGTGTCGACCTACACATGGTCTATGGACCATGGGATTGTATAAATAGAGCAAGGTTCTAAGTGTAAAGTAAGTCCAATTTTTGACAAGTAACAGATAGATGTGAATGCATGGTGAGGAGGTAGAAGTGAATTTGAAGTGTATTGGGTCGTAGTGGTAGGTAGAGGCTCTGCAGTTGAGTGCGCAGAGGCCTAGTAGATTTTGCAGCTAAGTGTGTGGATCCCTATAGCTGAGTGCGCAAGGTGGAGTTAGGTCTGTAACTGAACTTGAGTATTAATAAAGATAAGATTGATTCAGAATATTGTGCATCTACTTGTGGATTTGTATTTCTATGTTCTGGTTATTCTATATGCAATTATATTATTTTCAAGTACGCATGCTAAACTAAAAGTTGAACAAGTAATAAGAAGATTGGGCATGCACAAACTAAGTTAAGCACTAATATAATAGCACAGTAAGGATTGGATCAGAATAATACAGTATTCGCAAAGGTGCGCATGGGTTGCAAAGAATAGAAAGTTGCACGGAGCAGCACAGCGCACAGATTAGGATCGCGAACCTCTAGAACCCTCATCAAGACATCCCTAGGGTACATAAACCTGGTTCCAACACCCTCCCATACTACTTCGGGTGAGACCTCAATCCTCGCTACATAAAATGTTGTCGAAAGGGCCAGTAGTATCAAGATTTGCTTGGCTAAACTCACTACTGAACCTGGGTCAGGCCCCACGTAGCCAACACTTCTTAGGCCACAATGATCCACTACCAGAGGATTCAACCATGATTCCAGTAGTATGGGAGGGAATCTAGGTTGAGGTTGGTGATTCAGATATTACCGATTATGTAAGAAGTAGAGTATTCAAAGGAGGGATGATGAGGAGGATAGGCATTCATTTTGTGGGACCTAGTCATCCTTCAAGCTAGAAGAAAGATAAAGGATTTGATTAACATGGTTTCTTTCATGTAGATGAGTCTATACTTGAGGAAGGGGTAATATGGGTTGAGTGAGAGAAAGGAAAGTGTCCTGATAACGAGGTGAATCCACAAAATTATGAGTGTAGTGACACTAACACCACAGATGGAACATGAAGGGTTAGTACGCAACCCATGAAGTCACTAGTGGCCTTATGGGCAAGGACCAAATTGAATGGGAGGTAAATTGAGGGACTCCTGTATTGTTGGTAGCTCAGGGTAGAGGCTTTTGTTGTGTTTAGCAACACCACAAATGGCACATAAATGAGGAGTATCCGTAGATGGGTGTGGTGATGTTTGGGTACAACCATTATTTGTAAGTGGTTTTGGGTTTTGGGGAGCCTTTCGGTAATTCCTTCATCTAGTCACCATAGGATTTGGGGAAGAGGTTAATGTGGGGAAAATTTTGGGGGTTTTGAAGTGGAGAGTGGTGGATTGGTATAATTAAGGACCATATGCATGTATGTTTTAAGAGGATTTTTCAGTGGTGACATGTACCAAATGAGAATTCCAAGAGTAAGACTAGGGAGTGTAAGACTAGCCATTACAAGGTAATCTACTCAACCTAGTATAGGACATCAAAAAAGGCACTTGAAGGATGAGAGGGTCACTGGTGAAAAAAGAAGGACTTGATATGGGGGGGAGAACTATTAGAGAGGATTTCATAACAGAGAAGTATCTTCGATATATGAAGGACCATTTTTTGAAGTAGGAACCATCATAGGAGGTTTTAGAATAGATGGAGTCACTTCAATGTTTGAAGGATAGTCTAGGGTGTCAGCTGAAGGACTTATTGTAGGAGTGGGAATCAGAAGGTTTTGAAACAAGCGAAGTATATTTGGTACTTTCAGGATGATTAGATAGTAACCAAGACTGTGCACACCAAATGTTGAGGGTTTGACAATATATAGTGAGAAGCATCAGGATAGACTCAAAGTAAAGAAAACTCTTTAAAAAGTCCAAGTCCAATGTCCTATATAGGAAAAGTAGTCGAGTGTTGCATGACAATGGGTAAAATATTATCAGCATTGATGGTGGAACAAGGCTCATAATAAGTGAGATGATAAACAATAAACACATACATCAAGGGGAAACATCATGACACAAAATACAAAAGAAGTGATTCCTTTCATTACGTACATGAAACTTCATCCTAGTAAGATATTGTAATTTAAATGGGAATTTATTACCTCAAGTCTACTAGGAATTTATTTCCCGCTAGTTCAATTGGTGCATTGTGGTATACCCCGTGGGTTTTAGATGGCCTTCCATTGTATTCTCGTATTGGAATGTTGGAATAATTGATTTTAGGAAAACCTATTTTTTTCCAAACATGTGTAGGCATAATAAATGTAGATGCATCTTCATCTATGAGGCAAATATGGATGATAAGGTTGTGAATAATAACTGGTAATTGAAAATAAATTGGAGATGATAGTTGTGGTTTAGAATTATCTAGATCGAACATCATAAGGTGTGAATTGCTAAGGTCAATTGTGCCTAGAGTATTTAAGAATGCCTTCTGCTAGGTGGGGAAAGATAGGAGAACAACGAGGCAAGAAATGGTCGCAGGTGAATGTGCCAAATCATAGACAATGTTATATTGTTGAGCAACCCTACCATGAGGGTTATACATAATTCATTGAATAGGTTCTAGGAATTCAAGGGGAAAGGTCTAGATGTGGGATGTTCACTAGGACATTTGTTTCAATAATGAGAGCCTCTTTCTAAGGGGGAGGGGGAGAGGGTGGGTAATTTTGATTTCCGGTTTATAACAAAACCTAATCCGATTGTATAAAAATATTTTGGTAGGATGGATCCATAGATTGAGATACATATGGTATATCATGTTGTTGAATCATGCCTTGGGAAGGAAATGAATTATGCAAGATAACAGTTGAGGGTTGTGGTTGACCCTAAGTGGGAGCAACATGATGCTTCTTAGGTTCTTTCTACTATTAGATTTCTAGTAGTTGAGGGAAATGGTGGGTGTAATGATCCATTGACCCACAAGTAGTGCAAGGAAAATTGGTAATCTATCATGAATAGCCCTTTCCTTGTCCTTGTTCCTGATGATTTTTATGTGCTAGAGGATTAGGGTATTTTATGGGTTGTTGGTTGTCCACTTTGGTTTTTCCTTCTTAGGGCAGAGTTTGATTGCCTCATCGGTTTCTATTTCTATTATACCCTCTATTTAAGGCTTTGAGGGGTTTCCAAAGTTGAGTTTATCAAAGGACTGATCCTAAGCTTAGGGACTAGGTTGAACAAAATTAAACCCTATATGGGGGTGTGTAGGAGGTTGAGGAGGTCCTAAGAAAGGATAATATGGGTTAGATGTGCTACGAAAAGTTTGGCCAATGCATGTATCTCCATGAGTATGCAGAGTAGTTACATTAGAATCTACAAGAGTTTGTTAGGGCGGAAAAAGGATTGGTGTGTTATGGTAGTCTGCACTTATCAAATAGTCTAAGATGCAAATCTAATGACTAATTTCATGAGGCCATCAATTGAATGAGATGTTTTGTGTATGGTTGATTCAAGGGTACAATGCCAAGGTGAATTAGGAAGAAAAATATATAAATACTATAATGGGGAGTAAATCAGGTCATATTGTTGTGCCTTGGTGATGGCCTTAGCTTTAGTAACATGCTCTGGTCAAAGAGACATCTTTGGAAATTGGAGGGAGGAGAGATTTTAAAACAACAATCAAGGAGAAATTAGTCATCAAGTTTGATTTTATATAGGTTACGACATCTCTTCCACTTGTGAATGTGGTTCGAAATGTGGATAGTCGTAGTCTGATGGAAATTACAAAGAATTTTGATCCTAAGATCGTGGAGAATAGGAAATATGTAATAGCTCAAAAACTCTAATGTCAGTGAATTGAAAGTGGAGTGTCTCTCGATAGGTTGATCAACATACCATTTTGTTGAATTGTCAGTCATGGTCTGTTGAAATTGGCAGAGGCAACCATGATCTTTTGTGTAGGTCTTGGGAAAATTCCACAGATGAAAGGAAATCATATTATTAGCAGGGTCTTCATTGGGTTTGGCCTTAAATTTTTGGATGTCTATAGGAATCTTGGTGAGCATGGAAGAAAAATTTGCATCATGATGTATAGGATCATTGATGAGTCTCGTCAATTCTGGAAGGTTCAGGCATGCCATAAAAGGTAAAGTGGTGGGACCAGGAGAACTTTGTTGTTGTCCAGCCATGTTGGTGAGTGGGGGTGCTCTCGAAGGAGTTGACACTAAGGTATAGGGTGACTAAGCAGGAGTCCCTTAATCAAATCGAAGTAGTGAAGTTGCTATTAAAGTGGATCCAGTTACAAATTCTCAATATGGAATCTGTTTGGTTACCTTTTAATGGGTTGGAAGGGGAGAAAATCCCCCTTCAATATGAGGAATACTTTGAAGTCTCTAAGACCAGTGTTTTGGGCCAAAGTTTACAATGGTGACAATCAAATTGGATATGGGAGATGTCAAATAGATGCAGTTCATTTTCCCAATTAACACACATGTTTATTTAAATGACAAGAAAAACTTCTACAAGAAATGCAATAAAGATGTTATAAACAAGTGCTAGGTACTTTGAATTCACACATCTGCAAAACAAGAAAATAAAGTGTTCCTAGACACTTACACTTTGTTTCTACCCAATATTACTCACTGGAAAATTTCGACAAGCCACTACCGACGGGGGTCTCAGGCATGGAAAATATTAGCGGTTAATATTCACAGGTGGGCTAATTTTCCATGCCTTTTATAAAAAAATGATTCATCAATTTCCATTTTTTCTAAAAATATTCACCCAAAATTTTATAGGATGCTATATAAAAACATTATAAATATAAATATTTTTACAAAAATATCATGAAACATTTTACGATTTACTTATTAGGGACTAATAGTATTTGCCAAGGTTTCTAAAGTTTAAGATAAGTTTTCGTCCTTATAATTTTCCATGGTCTCAGACCTGTCAGATAGATGGTACTCACGTACTTGATGGGGACAAGATATAACAATGAAGATCGAGGAATGTACCAACGACCATCAAAATTTGATCTAGGTACCAGTTATTTCCACAATGGTCACCTATGGGGTAAGATAATGTCCCTAAGACTGGTCACTATGGGACCTTCACTAGATAGGGGAGAATAAATTGGCCCTCGAATAGTATGTGATCGAATCAAAGCCAAAGTGGTGGGTAACCACTAGGTTAGAGCACTAACTAACATACCTAAAGTTTAACCTCCTTGTGACACGACATCACTTCTCCTAGGTAATTTTTCCATCTAGTTATGAAGGATTTTTTAGGTCCCTACTCAATTGACTTGTGTTTCACATGTAAAATGACAAAGGGTTACTTTTTTTTATGCCTAACCTAGGCGTCAAACCTGAAATTACTTAATTCTTTTGTATGCCTTCTATGGAGGTTTAATATTGGTGAATTAAGACTATGAGTTGATTTTAAAGGAAAATTGAATTAAGGAGCGATTTGTGTGAAAAGTGATATGTATGATAAAGGATAGAATATGGAAGCAATTTTACAAATAAGTATTAAGTGTTAAACAACCTTTCCTACACTAAAAATTGCCTACTTTATGAAATAACACAAATATATGACTACGTGAGGGGAGTCAGGACAAAAACAGAATACAATGTTGTTTTGTAGAGATCACTCATAAGAGCATAGGGCAAAGATCACACATGGTATTCTACTTTGGAGTTAGACCTCTTTGTATTTGAAGTTCTTAAACTAGAATTATATTGTTGCTTTGAAAGAAAATATGTACTTTTTTTGTAAATGGAAAGAAAAAAAAAAACTCTAGTTAGGGTGTCATTGGACCATTGATTAAATAAAATTTATGAACCTAAGTGAATTTTCCCCCTACTTAGACTATTTAAGGAAAATTTTACTCAATTATGTTGATTATGGTTGTTGATTTTGCCGGTTGTAGAAAATAAAAGAAAGTAGTTGTGGGTTCCAAACAAGGCCAAAGCCACTACCAATTGAGAAAAAATAAAACTATGTAGTTTTATCTCAACCATACAACTATTACAAACATATCTACATAGTGTCACAAGGAACCACATGATTTGTTAGAAAATTATATATTACAAAGCAATGGAACACATAAAATATTGTAGAAATATAAACACAAAAAATGCATAAAACAAGAGAGACACAGATATACGTGGTTCACCCAGTTTGGGCTACGTCCACAGAGAAACAACCAATCCTTCCTTTTATATTATCCAGAAAACTGAAGAGATACAACCTACAACAGATCTGCTGTAACACCCTCTTCACTCTCAATCTCCTCTCTCTTCCTCACTCAAAATACAGATATACATAGACGCAATACAATTTCCTCATATATAGTGAGGGGTTGCCTTCTAGGGAAAAAACCCTAAATTAAACATAACTTATACCGTCAGATCATCCGCCTAATGAACAACCCAGATTGACTAGAAATTACTAGACTTTTACAAGGCAATTTTACATCTATTTTTAGCTTCGGAGGCACTGCCCCCGAACTCCCGTGGGGGGACAAGTCCCCCCCCCTCCCCCGCGTGGAGGGGTGTATAGTCTTCCCGGGGTATACATCCGGCTAAAACCTTTGAATACAAAAGATAATCAAGCTCCACAACCCACAATCTCCCACTAGGAGACTGATTATAGCAACTCCATCGCTGATTCATTTTCTAGACAATGGCTCCACTTTGGACCTGGTTGTTTCTCATCTTCTTCATCATACTTGAAGACTAATTGAAACTGAGAAGATTCTCAGTTTCTCGTTGGTTACAACTTTTGTTAGCATATCTACAGGATTCTGGCTAGTGTGTATCTTTTCCAGCTTCAATTGTCCATCTTCCAATGTTGACCATATGAAATGGTACTTGAGTTGTATACGTTTAGTCTTGGAATGAAATGCAGAGTTATTTGCAAGATGTATGGCACTCTGGCTATCACTGTATGACCTACCCAACTCCTGCTTCTTACCCAATTCATCCAGAAACCTTTGTAACCAAATCATTTCTTTACTAGCCTCTATAGTAGCAACATACTCTGCTTCTATTGTTGAAAGTGCAACAACACTTTGGATTTTTGAAACCCAACTGACAATTGTTCCACATACAGTAAATACATATCCTATAGTGCTCCTTTTGTTATCTCTATCACCTACCATACCTACATCAACATATCCCTGTAGAGCAATGTTTGAACCACCAAAGCATAATGCCTGATTTTTGGTACCTCCCAAATAACTGAGAATCCACTTCACCGCCATCCAATGTTCTTTTCCTGGATTGTTCATGTACCTACTTACAACTCCCACTGCATGCGCAACATCATGCCTTGTGTAGACCATTGCATACATTAAGCTTCCAACTGCTGATGCATATGGAACTTTAGACATATGAGCCATTTCTTCCCGAGTCTTGGGACACGCCTCC
>APFE030065933.1:59574-82431 GCA_000404065.3 Pinus taeda | reverse complement strand
AATTCTTGCCAATGATTTACAAGATATGGTCTGATTCATTTCTTCTTTCTCTAGGGTGGGGTCCTGGCGTATATCCTCTTCTTTTGATGTTTCTTGATCCTTTTATTCCTCCTCTTCATATTCTATGTAAAATAATTTCTTCTCAACACACTTATTACCTTTAGTGCATTTGCTATCACAATTGTAACAAAGCCCTTTTTCTCTTTTTCCTTCCAATTGTTGTGGTGTAACCCTTGTAGGCTGTGGAAGGCTAGGAGAAACAACGCTTCCATCTTTATAGTTGTGAGGAGTATGATTCCTAGTTTCCATAATTTTTCTTTCCACTATGTCACAAAGCCCTTTTACTCTTTCCAATTGTTGTGGTGTTGCTCTAAAGAAGGTGTTGCTCTTTGTATTCTCATAATGTGCTATCATTTCCTCCGTGAAAATTGACCACGTAACAAGTTATTTATGAGAGCAAAGACCTTCATACCATAAAAATTGATCTGGTTCTAAATATGAATATGCAATACATACCTTTTTTAACAGTGGTACACCATGTAGATCAAAATATTGCTCCATCTAAAGTATCCAATTTACCGAATGTTTTCCATCAAACTTCCTCATCTTGCTTTTTTCTTGATTTTAGGATCTTGATCTTGAAATGACTATAACTATGTACTTTCAGATCTTTAAGTTTTTAAATTTTGATCTGTAGTAGCCCTCTATGTCCTATTTCCAATGCCACAAGTCTGATCCAAATTGGATTCTCTAAGAAAGAGTTATGTGAAATCTCCCATAGTGACCTGATTATAGACTAGTTCAGTAGAGCAAACATGTATGACGTGCCATGAGTCACTGTTTCAACCTTTGGCTCTAAGAAATATATACAAGAAACTACAATCCGTCCTCTTTCTATACCTTCTCACGAAATTTCAATTTGATGCTCAGAGAGAAAGTTATGACGATTTTCCCTAGGTCACCTGTTTGGAATGTAATTTAGGAGTCTGCAAAAAGACCAACTTCCTCAGATCATATCTCCGCAAATATAGTGTGAAAAGCCCTGAAATTGGGATGCGAGATTCAACACGATTTCTTCTCAAATTGGTTTTTTTTAGCTTCTGAAACATCACAGAAAAACAGTTATAGTGAAAATACCACGATGACCTGTTTGGAGTAGCAAAACCCTAGAATCCAAAGCTCTGATACCAAGTGTTATGAAACCAGCTCACAAAAAGATAGAAAAGATAGATCAATGCCTTAGAATTTAGCCTCTTCGAGGGGTAACCTCCTTTACATTACATAAATGAACAATTCTTGAATGATACAAATTAGAATACCTCCTTGATATATATAGGATTCTAAGGGGTCATAACATAATCAGAGGCGACATGGCAATAATAATGTAAGGGCACAATAATAACAATAGTGGGCTTCTATGGGGCACAATAGTAACAATATGGGCACTACATGGGTACATCAATATAATAAGTGGGTTGTACTAATAACAATAAGGGGTTACACTAGTAGTATAGGGGCCTAACAAGGAGATGAAGCGCCAAAATCTTATGGGCCCCGTTGGAAAGTTAACTTCTTGGAGTCGTAACATTGGCATATGATCTCTATTTGACTATCATAATACCTCATTTTGAAGATCTCCAAGAGGAAACTGAAAAAGATAAGTAATTTGGTCTTGCACTTTTCGGTCTCTTCGTTTTCCAAAAAAGACATATTTTAGGACCTCAAAATGGCTCTGAAAGTTTAGGACCTGAAAAACTGCCAAAATAGTAACTTGTGCTACAATTAAGGAAATTGAAAGAAACAATGATGGAGGTCCAAGAGGAATAGGTGACTGGCCACCAATATCCACGTGGATCAGCAATTTAGTTCAATACTCGTTAAATTATTGTAACTTCACCTAGTCACATAAACGGTTGCAAGGGGAGCAACTCAATCTCTTTTGAGGGGCAAGCCTTTTTCTATTTCTCTCTTTCTCAATCCTCCTTTATTTTTCCCAAAAATGTCACCATAACCTTACTCTATATGTCTCTCTAAATTCCTTGTTCGGGCTCTTCTTTTATAGACTTGAGTGGATAAGATTTTATAGAAGCCTTCCATAACCATTGTAGATCATTTTAATGGAAAAACAAAGTTGAGGCCGATTTTTCCTTGAACAAAAGGTGAGAATATTGGTATGTGTGGCTATGCACCATCAAATCCTCTGGTTATATAGTTAAAAATGTGGAAATAAGTGTTGCATCATTATTTCTCCATTATTTGCATGGCCGCATGTGTTTTCTAAAGAACATATAAATGGTCTCATGTGATTAGTCATAAAGCTACATGGTGAGTGAAATTTCAATTTCTTCTTGTCTATTTTCATATATCAAGAAGTTCTTTCACTAAGGACTTTTACTAATGTTTGAACCTATTACTAACATGGTACTATTTGTTTATCATCTATGCAAGATGTGTACAAAATTTTGGGATAGCAAACATGTTTTTTCTCGTTTTTGGTTTTCCTTTTTTCCTTACATATTATTTATTTTTTCATGGTTTTAAAAAATAATGTAGTCAAAATATTGAAAAATATAAAACATGTTATTGGTAGCACTTATTTTCAATATGGGGGTCATTTTCATGATTTTGTTTGCAAGTGCACCAGTTGTTGAGGCCATGATTTAAAAAAATGGTAACAATTTTAGACTTAGAAGAGCGACAGAGTGCCACTTTTCAATTAAGGGGCTAATTTTAAGATTTTGATTGCAACGATATTAGTTATTGAGTTCACAGTTTCAAAGATGTTGCAATTTTAACCTTGAAAACAAATGTTATTGGTAGTGTCAATTTTCAATTCTGTAGTCAACTTTAAGGTAGTATTTCAATGTTGATAAGGTCGTGATTGCAAAAGGTGGCAATTTCAACCTTGAAAAGTAAGGTGCTACTAGAAGCACCACCTTTCAATACATGGATAAAAATAGCAATTAAATATAACCTTTGAAAAATGAAAAAGTTCAAAAGGAAAACATCAAGTTAGTAACTATATTTTGATGAAAATATATTCGTGTAATTATTTCATTGATTGTAAACATTTGACATGATGTATCAAGCATCCAACCTTGCAAATCAAGAAAACGTGTTATTGTTTTGTAAGGGATTGTTAATGCCCATTAATGTTTCTCATGTTATTTTTTTACTAAGTTTTAGTTTATTCAAATAGGTCAAAATCATATATTTCTGATGACTTTTTCCAATCCAACACTAAGGTTTTTGGTCTTGTCTTGTAGTTTTTGGTAGAAGACTGGAGATGCATAAAGAAATGAATATACATGGAAATATGCAGTTATGAACTCAACTCCATAAGATTTAAAGGAGGCTTCCTCTTAGATAACTAAAGCATGAGAATTCATGAAGAGGGGAGGCAAAAAATTGAATTTTCGAGACACAATTTTCAAACTAAAAGGAGATAACCCAAGTTTATATACTACAATCAAGTAAGTGAAAAATGTAAGCTTAGCTATACAAAAATCCACTAAAAAAAAATTAGGTGGTTGGATATCTTAAAGATACTTTTGAGAAAAATAGAGTTGTCACAATCAACCTTCAATGGAAATTTTAAGTACAAAAGGGCAAATTTAGTAGTTGAGACATCAACGAACTACAATACAAATGTGGAGCCATGAAGTGTTATTTTCATTCAAAATGTGAAGAAAGGAGAATAAATACCCAAAACTTCCAAGAATATTTGCCCCACACAAAAGGATAAATGAAATAAAATGAAAATCGACGAGAAATATTGTACTATTTTCATTGTAAAAGAATGTTTGCTAATTTAAATCTTGAATGAAGACAAACTATAAATACACAACAGTTAAATAACTTAAAATGCCAATAGACATATAATTATAAATTCAAAAGGTTATGAAAAAGAAGGTTAAATCCTATCCCAAGTTTATACACTTCAATCAAGTGAGAGAGAAATAAAAGCTTATACATAACTAAAATGACTAAAAGAAAAATTTGGTGGTTGAAGAGATTGAAACCACTTTTGAAAAAACTAGATCCTTCCCACACAACTTCCCAATGGCAATTTTTAGATACAAAAGGACAAGTTAGGCAGTCGATACATCAAGCCACTACAAAAAAATGAGGAGATATAAGTGTTATTTTCATTCAGAGTGTGAAGAAAGGAGAAAACATACTCAAACCTCCCAAGAATATTTCCAAACACAAAGAGATAAATAAAAGAAAAAGAAAACTGAGGAGAATATTGTATTATTCTCATTGTAAAAGAATGTCCATTCACTTAATTTTTGAATGACGACAACAAGTAAATACAAGTGAGTGAAATAACCTTAGAGGCAGGTAGACATAGAATTATAAATTCAAAGATTCAAGAAAAAGAAGGCTAAAAGGCGTGCAAAATTCCTATGAAATATGTCTATACACTCTTACATGGGGGATCCTTCTACATTATAAGTTATATTAATATGTGAAATAGAAGGTGTTTATGTACATTTCACCTCTATTTTTAGAGATTTAATCCCACTGGCTTACCCAAGAGCTGTGATAGATAAATATAAATGATTAACTTCTACCCCAAATGACCTGTGCATTCAAACATATATAAAATGATACAAATGTACAATAGACTCACCATTCCTTAGAGGGCGATCCTAGATTGATCCTCGGATAATTTGGTTACTCTTTAGATCATGTCCCAATCACCTAGACCTACACCTACAATCAAATATCACAATATCCTACTATCCAATCCCATATAGCATTAGTGTTAGCAAAATAATATCATTATGAGCATGAAATCATAAAAGAGAATAATGCAATTGCATAAGGGGCATTATAGTATTTTTTATTAAATAGAGGGAACTTACAACCCTTGTAGCACCTTCAAGCTCCTTGACCTAGGGCTCCTCCTTTATCCAAGAACCCACAATTAGGCTTATTGTTGGTATTGATTTATCTCAAGGTTGAGCTATTGTCAGTCCAATAACATTTGCTTTATATTCACTTATTCTCCTTTTTCTTCATAGCAGAAACTTTCTTTTATATTTGAGTTAACAAAGTGATTCAATGAATCTAGAAACCTTTTTGACTTGGTTTGATGTAGTGATTTCATCCTTACCATAAATTTAATAATTTTTTACCTTGTAAAATATGTATTTTCTTTCTCTAACAACCCTAGCCAGTTAAACAGTTTTTGTCTAAGGGTTTAGAGCACTCAACACCCTTTTCCAAGCCACTTCGAATATTGCAACAACCTTTACTGGTGTCCTGGAAGCACTGGAGGATGAAAACTTGACTTTCTTTGAGGTTTCCAATAAGTTGATGCTACATTCCAAGATTCGTCCTGTGATGCTTCTCTAATGGACTCATAGGAGTGTAATTTTGAGCTATAACATAAGGCCAATCTTAAATGGTATTTATGCTCTTTTTAAATGGTTGTTTGGTTGTGATGTATCTATAAAATTCTTCTTCTTGGTGCTTATAAGTTTAGACATAAGATAATTACTTATTTATGCTATACTAACTTGTTGGACATGACTCTCTAAAAATGTAAACTTAGGGTCCTCAAGGTAAGATTAGGTGTAATGTGATGGTAAAATTAGGTTTATTTCATGGTTTGTATACATTTCATTGATCCATATTTGACACTTTTGATGTGACGCATATCCTTTACATGTTGTTGAAGGTATCTTTGTGAATTCATAAAAGGACCTAGTTAGCTCATGCAACGTTGTGATAGTTGTGAGCTAGCTTCACCATTCATAACTTCCTTGGTTTGCCAAATTGGTTAGGTACCAATGATATATCTAAGCTACCTTCCATAACTTTTATGCCTATCCTATATTGCATATCAATATGGTTATTTATGATGATTTTAAAAGGTTGAAAGCCATGGTACAAGAGGGAGGAGAGCGATTTTGGACGGGGGTGTGTGACCAGGTGATCCAAGTGGCTCCAGAGAGACACATAGGACAAAGATGGCTCAAAAATCAAAGTGTTTGGATTATGCTTGACCTAGGAGCAGATCATAGATCTCGTCGTCCTGATCATGGAGGTGTGAACGGTTCGTCAAACCAAGCTCGTATGTGAAAGATAGAGCTCTTCAAAGTTTGATATGACAGGAGAAAAGAGGGGCCCACAGTGTGCCACATGGCATCCTAGTAAGCAGGTGGGACCCACATGGCAGCCCATCAGCCATTAAAACTTGGCGTTCTTTCACTGGTCTCCTAAACTTGCATAAGAGACAAAATTCATTTTAATATATAGTTATTAATATAACTATATAAAAACAATAAACAATATATACTTGTTTAGGATCAACAGCCATAACCCCATGCCAAACCTTTTGAACAACCATCGCATATTAAACAAACATGGGAATTTTTAGGCCAACGGCCATAACCTCGCTGGCCTAATCGTAATTACAAACAACATATATTATGTTTTAGGATCGGCGCCATAACCTCCCCCAAACCCTCCGAAGGCCTGCCACACACACACAGATATAGTATATATATATATATATATAATATATATATATATATATATATATATATATATATATATATATATATATATATATATAAAGCACCGACAGCACGTGCCAATCACCATAATATATCACTGATTTAATCGGCGAAGATCAGCGCAGATCACCGATTTAATCAGTTCCGACTAGGCCGATCGTCGATACCCCTTCAATCACACTGATATATATGCCAATGACCATGCCGATCACCAAGTTTGGAAAGCACCGATATTTATATATGTTGACAGCAGTTAAGGGGATTAAAGTGTCAACGCAGGGTTTAAGGGGCGGGCCACCCAATGTAGACCTAACCCCCATTAATACATTATTTCGGTTCTATAAAAATACATAGATGGAGGGGTAGGATTTGATCCCCCGACTTCTCCTCAACTAATGTATATTTTTAACCAATGAGCCAGCAAACCACATTGGTTAATCTGCTAAATTTATTTTATAAACACAGATCTTTACCTCTGCACGCAGTTCGAGACAGAGGAGAGATACTGCAGGGCATGGATTTCGAGGTAGAAGGCGGGCACACTTTTCGAGGCAGTTAATTAACATTTTAATGCAGCAACCATGAATTTTGCAGGAGGGCAAAATTTTCCCTTTATCAAAATTTGACAAATTTTATATGGATTTTACACCTCTCATCGCCACGAACACAATGGTGTTATTTGTTCCTTCATCAGGGTTCTGCATTTTTCATTCATTTCCAGAATGCATGTGGAACCACGATTTCAGTAAAAATACGGAGCGGAACCATGAGCCATGAAATTTTCCAGAGGTAAAATTTTGACATTTCAGAATATAGTCAAGTTTATACTTGTTTTTCATGGTTTTCCACAGGAATTACAATGGCGAGATCAGATTCGTCATCTGAGTTGCAAATTTCAAGTTCATCCATGGAGCAAAATCTTTGAGGAATCATGGGGGAATCTAAAAGATTCCTTGAGCCAAGAATTCTCAACTTCTTAGAATTCAGATTTTGGACAGTCGATTCAGCATTACTCGACGCCACAAATCTGATGGTGTCTTCAGATTTCTTATTCTCTCATATCTTCTTCTAGTCACTTTTCTAAGTGCCACTATAGATGTCCACATTCTTGTGCGAGCAGCCATATTAATATGATTGATGCCTTGAGATCGATGGTCCGAGCAACTTCAGCAGTGTGACATGCACTTCTTCAAATGGCCCTTGGTTCTGAGGTATATGATGTGTTCATGTACTTCCTCTTTTTGCATTAATTTGCACAGATCCTTGATTGATGTTGATGCAGGATCTTGTTTATTACATGTTTTCATGATTCCTTGCTTGCTTTGATGCAGAATCTTCTATGTGATGTACTTGTTGTCATAACTCATCATGTTATGCTTTGAGATCCCTTATTGTATGTTTTTTGGATACTCTTGTTGTCATCATGAATGTGTTTTGTTTTGACATCCCTTTTATGCCATGTTGGCGGGATGCTCACCATGCATGTTTTTGTGTCATACTGATAGGAGTCTTTTGATTAAGAGTTCTAGTTGTGGAACATCTCTTAGAGCCACTCCTATGTGAAGGCATGTTTCCTCGTATGATCAAGGCATCATCTCTGTGTACATCACCATTATTGAAAGCACTTAACGCAACGGCTTACACCATCTTGACACCGGGGCCCAAAGATGTAGTCCCTCCTGGACGAACTCCATTATCAATGCCTTGTTTTTATGTTGTTGATGATTGTCTTGTTCCTCTTCTTTACAACATGCATATGTATTAATTATTGTTCTTTTAAAATTTAATTTAACACATCACGAAAGTAAAAGGTCTTGGAAGGGTCCTTCTTCACACCTGGACCTGGATCACCAGGGGTGGGCAAGGCTAGGGATGCTTCTATTTCAAGAGTTTCCAATCCAGGATACCCTGACATCCTCACGCCGCTACATTTTTCATTAAAATTCTAATGTTTATTCATTTTTTAAAATATATTTGTAATTTTTTTAGTTTTTTTTTTAATTACACTCTAATTTTATTTAATTTTAATGTTCTCGTCAAACCCTACTAGTGTAATTTATTTGGAAGGACCTCATTCTATATGGTGATGATAGTTCACAACTTCATGATCCTTAAATCCAATCAGGTTAAGGGTTAGTGTGGTCCAATTGGTTTTCAGCACTTGGGTAATTTGGTTAGCTTAGATACCTCTGGGACACGGTTTCTTAGACCACATGTTAGTCCCACAAGTTACATACATTCTAACAAACGAAAAAATACATTCTATTTTTTTTTAATTAAAAGGTGGGTGTGAGAGTGATATTCTTTTATTTTTTATTTTGTTTTTAAAAATCATATTTTTCCTCAAAGATGGTAGGTTTAGGAAGGATTATTTGTAACCTTGCAAGGACCATAATTTATACTTATGTATGGAGTCCTGACTTATAAATTATTTAATTTCAGACTTGTCTCCAATTGAATTTTGGTTTGCATAAATTCTCAAAAGGATTAGTCATTCTAAAGAATCATTTGTAAAGTTAAATTATTACCACACTTTGCATGAAAATAATATCGTGGTGGATAACGAAGCAAATATAACCACCAGGGGAAAAATGGGGGTTATAATTATTGATGTTCATGCTTATATGCAACTAGTCCCATGATTATGCAATGAAAGGTCCTCAAACCTCCACACTACTATGGTGCATGGAAATAAACATAACATTCTCCTCCTTCAATCCAAGGACTATGGTTCTTTTAGTACTTAAACCCCCTACTCAGTTAGACATGGAAAATGAGTTGTAGATCCATTTGTCTCAAGTGCATGACCAAACAACATTGTTGGAAACAAATATAGGCAAAGAAGCAACAATAAGAGGCAAGGTAGTAGTAGCTAGATGAACCTCCCATTGATCCATAAATATCTACATATTTTAAGATTTATAAGATATTATGTCACTTCTATCAAATTTTTAAAATATTTGGGAATAAATTTGTATTAGAAGCTACACCCAGTTGGTATCCTTAAACACAATCAATATATTTTCAAGCAAGAATAAGTTTCTCATGTAACTTTATTGTGAACTTATGCTATAACGTGTATTAATACAAATCCCTAGTTTTTATTATAAGATACGAATAATAATAAGAATACATTACAAACAAGTTTTTCCTTGTTTGTGGTTTTTTTCCTTCTATTTTTATTTACTTTTCCATAGTTTCAAATAAATTAGATTTTTAAGTTTGGAAAAAAAGATTCTAATAATAACACCTATTATCAAGGAGGGGTTGATTTTACAATTGTTACAGATATACTAATTGTTAAGACCATGATTTCAAAAAAAAAAAACTAATTTTTCATTTAACTAGAAACTTACTTTTTTTTTGGAAATCATGGTCTTAACAATTGGTATACCTGCAACTAAAATTGTAAAATCAATGGTGCCTCGAAAAGAGGTGTTATTAGTAGGATCCTTTTTTTCCATAATTGAAAACGTAATATATTTGAAACCATGGAAAAGTAAATAAAAGTAAAAGGGAAAAACCCACAAACAAGGAAAAAGTTTTTTGTAATATATTATTATTATTAACAAAACTAGGGAATTGTATTAATAAAATCTATAACACAAGCTCACAATAAAGTTACATGAGAAATTTCTTATTTTCTATATTTTTCTTCTTGCTCTAAAAAATTACATTTATCATTACATTTTTAATTTATCGTTTTTCATTTTAGGGGTTGGTTTTAAAATTTTGGTTGCAACCATACTAATTGTTGAGTCCATGGTTTCAAAGAAGTTGTAATTTTAACCTAACAAAAGATGTTGTTGGTCGTGTCATTGTTTTAATTTAGAGATGATTTTAAGGGAATTTAAAGGTAATTTGGAGTCACCATTTCGACCTTCGGAACTAAAAATGATACACAAAGAAGTAAAATTCGTCATTTTTTTGTAACTTCTTACAAAATTTCAATTTGATGCTCAAAGAGAAAGTTATGATGATTTTCCCAAGGTCACCTGTTTGGGATGTAATTCGGGAGCCTACAAAAACCCTAAATGTCTTGGACCATATCTCCGAAAATATAGCAAAACAAGATCTGAAATTCAGACCTGAGCTTCACCAAGTTTTTAGCTCAAATGGGTTTTAATTTCAGTCTGAACCTTCTTAGAAACAAATTTATAGTGAAAATTCCACAATGACATATTTGAGATGGAATTCTGGAGCTTGCAAAAATGCTAACTTCCTCATATCATATCTCCGAAAATATAGTGAGACAAGATCTAATATTTGTACCTGATGTTCAGAACGATTTCAGCTCAAAAGTTTTTTGTTTTATCTTCGAAAACTTCGTAGCGAAAAAATTATAGTGAAATTTCCATGATGCCCTGTTTGGAGCCGCAAAACACTAGAATCCAAAGCTCTGATACCAAATGTTATGAAACCAGCTCACAAAAAGATAGAAAAGATAGATAAATGACTTAAAAATCAGCCTCTTCGAGGGGAAACCTCCTTTACATTACACAAATGAACAATTCTTCAATGATACAAATGACAAGACCTCCTTTCTATATATAGGAGTCTAAAGGGTCGGAATACAATTAGAGCCTACATAATAATAATAATATTGTAGGGGTACAACAATAACAATAGTGGGCTTCTATGGGGCATAATAATAACAACATGGGGACTATATGGGCACAATAATACAATAAAGGGGTTGTACTAATAACAATAAGGGGTTACACTAGTAGTATAGGGACTTAACAAATGTTATAACATTTCCAAGACCATGCTTGCAAAAGGTGATAATTTAACCTCGAAAAAAAGGGTGCTATCAATAGCATGACTTTTCAAAACATGGGTAAAATAGTGACTAAATGCGGCCTCTAAAAAACTGAGAACTCTAGAGGGTTCTTATCAAGTCAATAACTATGATTTTGATGTAACAAGAATTCATGCAACTGTTTCGTTGTTTGTAAACATTTGACCCAAGGTATCAAGAATTTAACCTTGTAAAACAAGGAAAACTTATTATGGGTTTGTAACAATGTCTTACTAATTTTCTTTAATGTTTCTCATGTCATTTTTTTATGCATGGTTTGAAAGCATGCATTTCTCATGATTTTTTTCAATCCAACACCATTAGTTTTTTGTTTTGTTTTATAGGTTTCAGCAAAAGAGTGGAGATGCATGGATAAATGAAGAAACATGGTAATATGTGTGTAGGAACTTGGCTCCCAAACAATTAAAGGATGATTCCTCTTTCATACTTGAAGAATGAAAATCATGAAATGTTGGAAACTTCATCTAAATCATCACTCGATAAATGATATATCCAAGCGAAGAGTGTAGATAGTGAAGATTGAAGCAGATGAAGAGTTGACTACATTTTTAGTCTAGGTGGTAGAAGCTATCCAAATAACCGTAACATAACATGTATTATGTGACACCAACAAGATGAATAACATGTTGATGTTAAAGGAAAAAATAATCCAATTGTTATTTTGAAAAGAGCCCATTCTTGATATGTGCCAAAAAATGGTGCACAAAGGTCAATGACCTTGGGGGAGGCCCTAAGAACTCCATGAAATGCTTATAATCATGTGAATGTAGAGGGAATGTAATTACTTTTGGATCATAATTACAATGTGAATTATTATTTTGGCTTCACATAGTGTGCTTGTTCAGCTAGTAACAAATTTACAGTGCTAGGTTGAATTTGTTTAGACATAGCTATGCTCCTTTAATTAGTGTTGACACCTATAGCTAGCACTAATATTGGCTTCACAACAAGCAAACCAAGTAGTGAAATAAAATTTTCATAAAGTCATGGTAATGAATTCACACTGAAGAAGCTTATACTTATTCTAATTATGAATTATAAAGACAAATTATAAATTCTGTAAAGGTTATTTTTAAAATTTTAGGTTACTCTAAAAGTGTTTACCCCATTCTTAGGGTGGTTCATGAGATTTGGGGTACATGGTGTATCTCCAACCCTTTGGATAGTATAATATGGATTTTCGCACAAGAGATGGTCAGTGATGGATTTTCATAATTGATGTAGCTTGCTCAAAGGATGCTTGACCTCCAATGGTTGTTGGCTTAGTGTTCTTCCTTTAGGCATTGTAGTTTTTTTTCATTAAATGAATGAAACAGGAAATAAAATCAACTTGGCATTAACATCATTAAATAGGGAAGGGAATTAATATCACTAAATAGGGTTTGGCATCGATAATAAAATGAAAATTAAATGATTGAAATTGATAAGCGATTATGAGTTACTTGATCTGGACAAAATTTGATTCTAATGATTGATGCTCCCAGATTTTGAAACTGAAGTTTGTGGTAAACAATGGGATTTTTCACCTAATTCTATAATTTTTTAAATAAAATAGTAAAATTAAATATATTTCACCTATTTAATATAAGTTTCACCATATTTACAAAGTAAATAACCTTTTGTGTCAATTTTCTTACAAATTTTAGTTTATTGTTTCTTTTAAACTTGATAAAGTTCGTTTTGATAGTTTGTAGGTCCAGTAAGACAATTATTTGATAATTTTCTGTGGCAACCTTTTTCAACCATGAGGTAAATTATTTTAAGTTGGCATGTAGTGGCAGGTCTTTTTCCTTTAATTTTTCATTGTTAGACTTATTTTGCAATTATTATGATTTAGGATTGAAACAATTGAGTTTCCACATTTAACCCATCCTAATATGTTGTTTGTCATAACCTATGTGGTTGAGCATACCTATAGTGGGATACCCTAGTTAGCACCTTCTATTCCTTTTGGTGCTCATGCTAAGTATTTCTCATAGAATTAGGAGCCCCATAGTCCTACCATGACTATGAGTAAGAACTTACAAGATTCTCTCTCATCATTTTTGGGCCAATTTCCTAGTGGGCTCCCATTATTTTATTTGATTCACACTTCTATTAATTATTATTGCTTACATATTTGTGCCTGATTCTCCATTACAATGTGCTTCATTATGCTTATTGCCATCGCATTCACTTATGTCATTCACCATTTTCATCACTTTCTTATGCATTATGAACCATATCCCTAGAGGGGACATAATCATGAGTGTCCATATCTTGTAGAATACCTCTTTTTCTTTCTTTCTACATAGTTATATTCCTTGCACTTTAAATATAGTTGCATACGCTACCACACTGGTCTCCTCCAAAATATATGTGTGTGTGTGTGTTTGTGTGAGAAAAAGGAGTGAAAATCACATATTTATAAAAAAGTGAGGGAGAAAGAATCAATATATTTATGATTTGTATATCTGTGTTATAGTTAGTCTATGTCACCCTTGAATAAAGAACCCATTTTGAGTTAGTTTTATACACAATTGGTTTCAATATTTCCTTAACTATTGTACCATGATTCTGAGCTTTTACTTTTTTGATGGGTTACTCTTCCCATCCTTATGGAGAATATCTTAGTGCATCTTTCTTTGATGGTTTATATCATTGATCATTTATGTTGTTAGTTGCTACCTACATCACCATTGTGTTGTGTTAATGTTTAAGGAAAATTTATTAATTATGTCATCCATTCTTCAGATATATTATTTATCCATGTTTTCCTTCCCTTAATGAAGGCATTTTGATTTAGGAGCATCTAACCTCCATGTCAAAACTCTTTTTGACTAGACCTAAGGGTTTCATTTACCAAGGGAGTTGATTCCCTATATTGTGTAGAAATTTAATGTGTAGATTCAAAATTTCTCATGAAATTTAATAGAACACAGGACTTGAAGCTACTCTACTCATCTGTGGAAAGAAAATCACGATTGAGAACACAAATCATTAACGTGTGTCAAGATTCAACGCACATACATAGAGATTTATCTAGGGGAAAGAAACTGCTCGAAACCTGTTTCTATCTATATTACATTAATCAAAGAATCATGATGAATAAAATATGATCTGCTCAAGCTTGAGCTCAAACTACACCTGTATCTTCTATCCTTTGTTTGACTGACTGGCCTTGGCCAATACTTATCCAAATTTTCAAGACTACAAGTTCCTATTTCCTTACGTTATTTGATGAGGAATTATCCCATATTAATTAGGGAAATTTCTCATTGAGAATTTTGTAATTCCTTTAGTTAAATTCTTTGACTGCATGCACCACTTGTACAACTTGAAATAGTTTACAACTGATAGTACACTTCCCTTAAACTCCAATCTCAACTGGGTAACTCAAATTTTCTGCATGCATGAGTTAATTTGGGTTGACTGATCAGTTAACTAGATCATCACTCGGTGTGAAAAAAGTTACACACCCTTTTCACTAAGTGTGAAAAAAGTTACACACACTTGTCACATAGTGTGAAAAAAGTTACACACCCTAACTTTACCTCCACTAATTCTCCTAACAATGAGAACTAGTTACATTGAGAATAGCTCAAATTAAGTGAAATAAATTGCTACAAATTAGCAATCAATCATGTAGAATTGAACTCAAGTGTCTCCAAATCAAATTTACTGAGTTAAATGAGTGATAAGAGCCACATCACCTTATTTAACTACCTCCTAGTATTTTGTTGAAATTGGAATTCAAATTTATCCTAATTTAGTCAAGGCAAAAATAAATTAAGAATTTCTTGTTTCATTTTCAACACTCCCTCTCATCAAGAAAGGGATTCAAATCTACCTCTATATAGCACCTTCGAAATTTACTATGTGCAACACTTCTCTCTGTTGTTGATGCTACTACAACATCTGCAACTAAGAAGCATCCAAAAAATAAAAACAAACTGAATAAAGTGTGTCTACAACTATTTACTTGGAAAATTGTGCTACTTTTGACTCTTCGACTAAGCTTCCTACTCTGCTGTCAACACTCCTCTGCACTCCTCTGTATCTAATTTAAACTGATCCTGTTTTTACTGAATATTGTGGGCCCATATAGCAAGGGTAATGAGCCATGAGACAAACACACATCAATGGACCCTGCTAAATTTTTTGCGTTCTTAGACTAAGGATCTACATTGCTCCACCTAACTCCTAGAGGTATAGTTGCATGTGCTCCCTCTACCCACTTGGCTCTAAAACGCTTCCTACTAGAGTTCTCTAACTGGTCCTCTTCATCATCATCCTCCTGTTCAACATAACGGCCGACTGGATGAGGCTTCCTCTTGAGAGCTATATCATGCTCCCTCTCAACCACAACATCTCTAATCTATGTCTTTTTCCTTAAGTCTTTGCATGCATATTCTACCTCAAGTGCATACAAGTTCTTAACTTGAACCCCGATCTACTTCACCTGCCCCATGGCTATGCTCCTCTGGAATTCCTTTCCTTTCTTGAATGTCACATTGTAACCACGATCTTCCAAAACTGTAATGGAGACAATATTATTCTTTAGACCCAAAACAAACATCACATCCTTGAGTCTAAGAGGGGAGACTGACTCCCTTTAAAGGTGAAAATAACAATCATGGTCACACTGTACCTTCCATCATCTCCAAACTCAATTTTCATAAGGATATCCTTCTCCTCCAATTCACTAAACAATTATTTATTCCTCGTCATCTGGAATGAAGCACCACTATCCAAGTACCACAGGCTCCCCATCATTATGTTCTCCATGCATGCAATGAGAGTGAAGTCAAGCTTGAAATATGAAGCTAGAGCTTCACCTTTTTTTTTACTGCAAGCTCCTTCTTGTTTGCCTTCTTATGTGGACACTTCATGGCATAGTCCCTGAATACATGATAGTGAAAGCACTTTATTTTGGAAAAGTCTTTCTTCTTTCTCTCTTGGCTAGGATTAGCCTCATCTTGGGACTTCTTCCCTTTGTCCTTCCTTCCTTTTTTGACTATTTCAAATTTATCTTCCTCTTCTTTGGATGAGGTCCCATCTCTAGTGTTCTACCTTATTTCCTCCTTTACCAAGTTGGACCATAAGCTCCCAACTTGGTAGTTTCACCCTACCATTTACCAAATCTAGATAGCTATGCCAGCTCTTGGGAAGGCCCAGAAGGGCTAGAGCTATCAAGTCTTCTTTAGGAACATTAACACTGACCCCGCCAAGTTCATCATGACACTGTGTAAACCTGCTCAGATACTGTGAAATTGTGTCATTCTTTTGCATATTGATACCTCAAAGCATGTTCTTGAGTGTCAGCTTCCTATGGTCACTATTATTCATGAAAACAATTCCAGTGTTTTCCACATCACGAATGGAGTCTCAATTCTGTGGAGATTCAAGACAATATGATCCAGGTGGATATTGGTGGCCACATGCCAATTCCACTTGGACCCCCACCATTGCTTCTTCCAGTTTTTCAGTTTCCTTAATTGTAGCACAATTTACTATTTTTAGCATCTTTTCGGGTCTTAAACTTCCGGAGAGATCTTTCCAATGGGCTATCATGCACGTCAAATGGAGATAATATGACCAAGTCGTGACCCTGAGAAGTTGGATGTCCAACTCACCACAACGGGGCCCATAAACTCTTGGTGTTACATCTCCTCAAGTTAGGATTTTGGTTGTTTAGGATTTTCTCTTATTGTTCAATAATAAAAAGGCCCTTGAGCATCATTGTAAGACAATTTAGAGGCATGTAGCCACCACATCTCTTCTCCGAGATAAGCTACCATCGCCCTAGCTGGTTTATTTCCATTCCTATTTGTAAGCATATTTCAGTATTTTACATTAATGAAATCAAGTATTATTTCCGCTGTATCTTTGTGTTTATGGTTATATCTATAATTTGTTGTGTTCCTGTTTAAATCCAGATCACAATATGATCCCGTAATCCCTCCAATATTATTCTCCTTTCCTTGGCCACATATTTCTTCTACTGAGAAAGATTTTGAGCATCATATGCTTGGATTTTTGCTACATTTGTCTTGATTTATTCTAGTATCCCATTGTCATCCAATATTGCCTCCATGCGGTCCTTCCATGCAACAAATTTTGAGGTGCCTTCCAAGGAATAATCGAGCCTGAGTCTATCGAAAGCAATCTTCTCAATCTTGAAGAAAACCTACAACATTGATCTTCAAATTCGAACCTCCTGCAATGACAACCTCAAAATCTTTGTTCTACAGCAATTCCAACTTTGATACCAAGTAGATATTTAATGTGTAGATTAAAAAATTCTCATGAAATTTACTAGATCACAAGACTTGAAGCTACTCTACTCATCTGTGGAAATAAAATCACGATTGAGAACACAAATCATTAACATGAATCAAGACTCAACCCACACATATGAATATTTATCTAGGGAAATCAATTGCTCAAGACCCCTTACTATCTATATTGAATTAATCAGATAATCTAGATGAATGCAATATGCTTTGCTCAATATTTAGCTCAACTTGCACATGTATCTTCCATCCTCTACCTAAGTGACTAACCTTGGCTAATACTTAGCGAAATTTTCAAGCCTCCAAGCTCCTATTTCCTTGCATTGTTTGACGAGGAATTAGCCCCTATTAATTAGGGAAATTTCTCATTGAGAATTGTTGTTGGGTTAGCGGGTCCTGACCCAGGTTCAGAGTTAGTTGCACAAACTAAAAAAACCATACACTATTGGCCCTTTTGGAAAAACCCCATGTAGCGTAGGCTACATAACCACCCGAAGTAGTATGGGGGGATGCACGAACCAAGTTTTTGCATCTAGATACTAGCGTGATGTCTTCCAGCGCATCAGATCTGCCTTCACGCAGATCGATAAACTCTTAGGGCACAATACTACAACTCTATTAAATAACCTTCATACCTTTGTGAAGGTCTACAATCAGTCTTTGCGGACCTTTAACAATCAATTTATCCACTTACATGCATTAGAGAACAACCCTAAATTAGTGTTTGTGCAGATCTACTCAAGTTATTAGTAAGCAAAACAATAATTATTAGAGTCTTTGTGAAGTTACTTAAACATGCATTGCATACATCATTAACACATATTTGAGAGAATCGTGCAATGTTCAATCAATATTCCATAAAACACATCATTCATCGACAACATATAGCATTAACATAAATAAATAGAAATACACAGGATTCTTCGGTAACTGTCTTTATTGATCTTCAATTCAAGGTTACAGACTCGAAACTACCCTACGCACTTAGCTACAGGGGTCCACACACTCAGTTGCAGACTCTACCTAGGCCTCTGTGCACTCACCTGCAGAGCCTTTTCTCTTCTATCTAACCCACTTCTTCTTGCTATCACTTCTTAGCCATTATTCATTATCACCAAAAACATGCCTTAGACCCTCTAAGACACGCCTATTTATAGCCTTTTTCATACAATGCCATGGTCCGCGGACCATGGGTGGATCTCAAAAGGACTCAAACTTTACATAAAACAAGGGCCTAAACCCGTTTGAATCCTATTCATCTACGCCCTCTGGTTCAAACTCTGTAATTCTAGGTGTAGGCTCTGTAACTGAAAGCGGATCTGATGTACCCCCAAGGTCATGTGCTGAATAGGTGATGCATGAGACCTCATCAAGATTTCCAAGGCTTCCTCCTGAGTTCCTATCTTCTATTGTGACAGAGCAATTCTCAGGTGGGGCAGAAGTGAAGCTATAAACCATTTTTGATGTTGGCTATTTGTGAGCTACATGTTAGCTTCTTGAATCTGACACTTCAACCTTTGATCCAATTCCCATGACATCTCATTGACCCTCATCATGATTTCCTTGAATCCAATTACTGATTGTGAGTCAAACCTAGGTTTACTAAAATCCTTGTTTAAAGCTTGCCTAGTCTCTACCAGTGATGCAAGAGGATTATCATAACAATACTTAATATAACAAGCTAGCGCGCAATCCTGCAAAGCGGTAACCAACTATGGATTCTTTATATTTTCATCAGTAATTTGTTGCATAGTCCAAACAGCATTCGAAACAAACCAAAACTTCTATGTATCTTCAACCCCTATGCCCTTGAAAATCAGAAACTTCATTGGGTTCACCATGTTGAATGGTGGTGGTGGAGGTGGAGGTGTGGGCAAAGGTGTATGCGGTGGACAAGTCTTTCTTCTTTCCCTCTTGGTTTGGATTAGCCTCACCTTTGGAATTCTTCCCTTTGTCCTTCCTTCCTTTTCTAACTAATTCAAAGTTCTCTTCCTCTTCTTTAGATGATGTCCCATCTCTAGAATTATGCCTTATTTCCTCCTGTACCAAGTCGGACCATAAGTACCCCCAATATGGTAGTTTTGCCCTACCAATTACCAAATCTTGATAGCTATGCCAGCTCTTGGGAAGGCCCAAAAGGGCTAGAGCTATCAAGTCTTCTTTAGGAACATTAAAATTGACCTCGCCAAGTTCATCATGACACTTTGTAAACCTGCTCAAATACTGTGAAATTGTGTCATTCGTCTACATATTGATACTTCAAAGCATGTCCTTTAGTTCTAGCTTCTTGTGGTCACTATTATTCTTGAATAATTTTTCCAGTGTTTTCCACATCACGAACGAAGTCTCTTTTCTGTGGAGATTAGAGACAATATGATCTTGTAATCCCTCCAATATTATTCTCCTTTCTTTGGCCACATATTTCTTCCACTAAGAAACATTCTAAGCATCAGATGCTTGGAGTTTTGCTACATTTGTCTTGATTTATTCTAGAAGCCTAATGTCATCCAATATTTCCTCCATGCGATCCTTCCATGCAACAAAGTTTGAGGAGCCTTCCAAGAAATACTTGATCTTGACTCCATTGAAAGACATCTTCTCAATCCCAAAGAAAACATGCAACATTGATCTTCAAATTCGAACCTCCTACAATGACAACCTCTAAATATTTGTTCTACAGTGATTCCAACTTTGATACCATGTAGATATTTAATATGTAGATTCAAAATATGAAATTTACTAGATCACAAGACTTGAAGCTACTCTACTCATCTATGGAAAGAAAATCATGATTGAGAACACAAATCATTAACATGTATCAAGACTCAACACACATACACAAAGATTTATCTAGGGGAAAGAAACTGCTCAAGACCCCTTACTATATGTATTGCATTAATTAGATAATCTGAATGAATGCAATATGCTCTACTTAAGCTTGAGCTCAACTTGAACATGTATCTTCTATCCTCTACCTAAGTGAGTAACCTTGGCTAATACTTAGCCAAATTTTCAAGCCTCCAAGCTCCTATTTCCTTGCGTTGTTTGATGAGGAATTAGCCCCTATTAATTAGGGAAATTTCTGATTGAGAATTGTTGTTGGCTTAGAGGGTCCTGACCCAGGTTTGTAGTTAGTTGTACAACCAACAAAACCCTACACTACTGGCCCTTTTGGAAACAACGCGTGTAGTGTAGGCTGCAGTCTCACGCAAAGGGAGTCTCTTTTCTATGGAGATTCAAGACAATATGATCCCATACTAAAACTCTGTTACACAACCAGAAGACCTTCACAAAGGTCTACGATCAGTCTTTGTGGACCTTTAACAATCAATTTATCTGCTTACACACATCATAGAACAAACCTAAATTAGTGTTCACGTGGATCTACTCAAGTTATTAGTAAACATAACAAGAATTATCAAAGTCTTCGTGAAAGTACTTAAACATGCATTACATACATCATGAACACTTATTTGAGAGAGTCATGCAATTTTCAATCAATATTCCATAAAACACATCATTCATCGATAACATATATCATTAATAGAAATAAACAGAAATGCATAGGAATTATTCGATAATTGTCTTTAATTCAAGGTTATAGACTCAAAATTACCATGCGCACTCAGTTGTATGGGTCCACGCACTCATCTACAGACTCAACCTACACCTCTATGCACTCAGCTGCAGAGCCTTTTCTCTTCTATCTAACCCACTTCTTCTCACTATCACTTCTCAGGCATCATTCATTATCACCAAAAACATGCCTTAGACTCTCTAAGACACACATATTTATAGCCTTTTTCATACAATGCCATCATTCGTGGACCATGGGTGGATCTCAAAACCAACTCGAAGTTTACATAAAACAAGGGGCTAAACCCCTTTGACTCCTATTCATCTACACGCTTCACATCCATAAATCATAGAGACTTTACATTATTTACACAAAATGCACCAAAACTTGGGTTTTCTTAACCACAAAACTGACCCAAGGGACCTCATCCCAACAATTGCATAATTCCTTTAGGTCAATTCTTTGGTTGCATGCACCACCTATACAACTTGAACTAGTGTGCAACTAATAATACACTGCCCTTGACCTCTAATCTTAACTAGGTAACTCGACTTCTCTACATGCATGAGTTACTTTTAGGCTGATTGATCAGTTAACTAGATGATCACTCATTGTGAAAAATGTTACACACCCTTGTCACTCAGTGTGAAAAAAGTTACACACCCTTAACTTGACCTCTACTAGTTCTACTACCAGTGAGATCTAGTTACACTGACAATAACTCAAACTAACTGAAATAGATTGCTAAAAGTTAGCAATCAATCATGTAGAAATGAACTCAAGTGTCTACAACTTGAATTTACGGAGTTAACTAGGTGACAAGAGACATGTCACCTCAGTTAACTACCACCAAGTATTCTTCCGAAATTGAAATTTGAATTTATCCTAATTTAATCAAGGAAAAAATAAATTAGGAATTTCTTGCTACATTTTCAACAAATTGGATTTAATTATCTGCTTTAAATGCATTTTCCTATATTTTTTAGAAGAATTGTATATAAGTGATGAGAATGAGGAATATTGTAATCAGATCTACTCTTTAGGAATTGTCCCAAGAATGTTTGAGTAAGTTAGAGATATTTTATAGTTAGTTAGATATCTTGGAGGATAGGTGGATTTAGAGGATCTAAAAATAGAGACTTGTTGAGTAATAAGTGGATCTGAAATAATTATGATTTATAATACTATTTGTATAATTATGTGATCAAAAGCAGATAATGTATGTAGAAGTGAGGAGAGAAGGTTGAGAGTACAAGAGTGAGGCCAAGTGGGCCAAAAGGACTAAAAGGAGCTAAATTTTCGTAAATTATGCCTAAGAGGGCATAAATTCCTTTGTAACTATCTATATATAATATAAGAAGACACATTGTTTGAGTGTTTAGAATATATGTATGGCAAGCCTTTGTTTATTATTACATGGAGTTGTATTTATATTGTTAAGCATGAGTATGTTGCAGGATTATAAAAGACAAGCTTAGGAGGGAGAGTGTTTCAAGAAAACATATCAGAGTTAACACAAAGGAGAGATAACCCTTTTGAAATGGCAAAGAACCATTCCTTTTACAATAGGAATGATCAAATTTGTTGACCATTGATCCACATAGTGATCAATGATCCAGAGTCAATAAAGAATCAAAGAGGAGAGCAATTTTA